>JAPYYM010000058.1:0-15020 GCA_028534135.1 Potos flavus
AGGGAAGCCCCAGGCCTATCAGGGGGCTTTAGCGTTTCAGCCCCCACAACCTGGGAGAAAATCACCTAAAGGCCAAACCTGGCTGGTCAAGCTCCTCGGCAGCAGCCGCGGGGCCCAGTACGGGGGTCCCAGATTCCAGGGGCCTTCTCCAGGCTGCAGAACTCCCAGGGCAGGGGGGCCGAAGGACGCAAAGCCTGGCGCAGCAGAGGCCCCATGCCAGGGACCCAGCACACCTGCTGCCCCGCCACAGCTCCCGGAGGGATCCGTCCCAGCAGAGCGCAAAATGCCCACTCCCATCCTAAAACTCCAGCGCCCGGAGGTCGCCCCAGGCGGAGCTGACAAACTCACGGGGGGCCTCAAAGAGGACTCCCCACTTCTGGTTGTAAGGGGCAGGGGAGGGAGATGTTATTGTTAGCCAACTTGGGGAAGCCAGTGGGGCTGGGGACCAGACACACATACAAAGCTGCTTTGCAACAAGATGTTAAAGAAAGGCGATAAACAATAATTGTAGAAGATGATCCCGGAGTCGGGAGATCAAGTCCCGTATTGGGCTCCCTGCTCGGGGGAGGAGGGGGGAGCCTGCTTCTCCCTCTCCCTCTGCTGCTCCCCCTGCTTGTGCTCTCGGTCAAAAAAAATAAATCTTTGGGGAGGGGGAAAAAAAGATCACAGGGTCCTAGGGGACCAGGACCACAATACAGATTCATTCAGCAAATGGTTCACGGACAGGGGTCTCCCTCCCTGAGCTGCAGCAGAGAGGGCCAGTGAGAACCAGCGACGCGCAGGGGGTGGGCAGGGAGGGTGCGGGGCCTCACTCCCTGAAGGGCTTTGAAAACAAGACCTCTTCTCATTTACTCTGCTCCTTGCTCCTTTCTCCTTGTCCCCCATTCACCCACCCAAGCCACTACAAGCTCCCCATAAATGTCGCAGGGGAACTTCCTGTTCTCTTCTAAAGATGGGAAACACTGAATATGAATGACCAAATTTTGCAAATTTGTGCGGGCGGGGATCGAGGACTGCATTTCAAAAGCACACATGCCTCATCTAATTCGATAAGTAATTCCAAATAGAATTACACTTCGCACTTTGTACGAGGCAGGAAGCGTCTCGTCAGAGTCTGGTCAGGAGCCGGGATGCCAGAAATCTGAGACTTTCCCCTCTGGCCTGAAACTCGGCTTAGAAAAGGAGCACAAAGGCTCACGTCTCTGCAGAGAAAGGAGGGATTTGCAAATGCAAAGGGCTGCATTTTTCTCCTGCTCCAGCTCGGAGCTCCTTCCCTTTGCCGAGGAGGCGGCGGCGGCGGAAGAGGAAGCTGCAATTCTCCGGTTCCCGTGTGAGGAGCCCGGTGGGAGCGTGCAGGAATCGAGCAAGGTCTCCCAGGACCCCGTGCCCTTTGCAGACCTGGGAGGGGACACGGCAGCGACCGTGCCATCCCCGCCCGACTCATTCATTCATTCCTTCAGGGCCTGGAGGCGCCTCAAAGGCGGGGAAGGTGGGGGGCGGATCCCCGCTCCTACTGCCGGCCAAGGCTCCTAGGCTTTGCTCCTGCCAGACGCGTGAAAGCAAGCTTCTCCTCTATTGTGCAGGAATGAATCTCAAGAAGCTCTTCGCTTCATTTGGCCCGAGTCCGGCCGAGTCAGAGTTGGACAGCGGCCACCCCTCCCCAGGCCACCCCGCCCCCTTCTGGAAGAGGACAGGCCGGCCTCCTCCCAGCGACTCTCGGCCCGGGCTCGGCGACCCCACCGAGACATCAGTCTTCGCTCAGAGCAGGCTCCGACCTGCAAGCCGCCCGTGTTTGCTTCCTGAAAAGCAGCCTGCAGAACTGACAGGCGGCCAGGGCCGGCGATGAGCCCTCCGACTTCCTGTATCAGGGATTTATTTATTATTCCGTTTTCCACCACCCACTGGCCTCGCAGGATCAGGGACTGCGCCCCCCCCGCCCCGAGCCTCCTCCCACCCCAGAGAACCTTCCAGCAGGATGGGCTCCCCACCCCCAAGCAAACCCAGAATCCAGCCCTGGCCAGCCCAGCCCGCCCACCAGGTCCGAAGGGGCCGGCTGACCACAAAGATTCCGTTAGTTCTTGGCAAATATTTGCCAAGTTAAAAAGAGAAAGAAAAAATCTCCCCCCCACCGCCCCCATGGATGGGTGGAAACTGGCCATTTGTCACAGCGTGGAATTTCCTCTTATCAGGGATGTCCCCCAAGGAGGGAGGGTTCCGCCTCCCCTCCCCCTGCCCCCTCTCCTATCAGCAGCACTGTCAGCAGATGCTCCCCAGAGCTGGGGGTAAGAGCCGACAGAGGCTGGGGGCGCTGAGGGTTCTGCCTCCCCCAGCTGATGAAGTCATCTGAGAAAACAAAAAGTAGACAGGGCAGCCTCCCCCCCATGTACGGGCTACATGGAGAAAGATACCAAAACTCATCTCCCCCCCCCCCCCGAAACTAATGAAACAATCTGTGTCTGTGCAGTTCTGGTCAGGCCTGGGGTGGGTGGGGTGATGGGGGTGCTGCCTAAGGCGGCCCCCTGCCCAGAGCACACTTGGGGAAGGCGGGCGCAGAGCCTGGGAGGGGGCCGAGCAGGGAGGGGCACGTTCCTGGGCCAGATGACCCCCGAGGCAGGGAGAGGGGCATCTCATACCACCGGCCCAGGGGCTGAGGGCCCAGGAAGCATGGGGGAAAGCAGGGTCGGGGTCGGCAGCGCTGGACCATCTTGAATCGGGTCACCCATCCATCTGTGGATCCGGCTCTGGGCTGAGGGGAGCTGAGAGAGCTGGGGTCATTTGCTCTCCCACCTCTGGGTCCTTCCTGCTCAGGAGGGCGGGGGCTCTGCAAGCAGTGGGCTCAGGGCCCCAGGGATCAGCAAGGACCCTTCCACGGTGCCCTCAGCCTGTCCCGACTGTGCCCACCTGCCGACGGGGCTGCTCAGACCCTCCACGTCCTTGACACCCCACTGCTCCCTGCCCCATGCCCCCTCCAGCCCCTGCTCGCCCACAGGAGCCCCTCACCCAGTGACTAAACCAAAGAATGACCCCATGATATCTGAGGACCCACCCCTATGGTCACATGCTCTCTGAAGGGGACGCGGGATGGACCACCTGCCCATCCAAGGGGTCTTGGAAACGCAGCCACCCCTCTAGCCCCGGCCCTTCCCAGGAAAAAGCCCGGTGCATGGACAGCGGCCCAGCTAGCCCTCCGGACAGACACGTCCATCAGCCCCGGGGAAACACTGTCTGGCAGGGGTGGGACACTGGCCGTGGGCGGGGCGCAGACACCCCTGTGCCCAGTGCCGGGTCACACAGCAGAGAGGAAGAAGCAGGTCCGGTCCGTCTTCCCATCTGCGCTGTGGCATGAAGTCTGGGTACACTCTGGGCCTGGCGTTTTGAGCAGACACGGCCCCCGGGCCTCTGCAGAGCCAAGCGCTTAGGGGTCACCCCTCACCCCAAGCTGCAGGGAATGAGCCCTGACTACCCCCCCTTAACTTTTCCCGAATCGCGCTCTTCTCTGGGCTTCTGCGCCAGCTTCTGCGGCTTTGCCTCCTCTGTCTGAGGCTACTGAGGCTAAGGCTCTCCGCCAGCCCCTCCTCCACCGGCAGAACCGTCCTGGTCCCCGGCTGGACGCTCTCCCCAGGAGACTGCCCGTCACATGTGCATTAAATGCCAACCTCTGTCCACTTGCTGACTGGTAGCCCCACCGCACTCACTGTGTGACCCTGAGCAAGTAACTTAGCCTCTCTGTGCCTTCATTTCCTTATGTGTGCACTGGAACAGTAACACTTGCCGCCCAAGAAGCATCATGAGAATCAAACAAGGTTACGCGTGGCACAGTCAGTGCTCCAAGTTGTCGTTCCTAAAATACAGGCCCCCGCCCAGCTGCCCAGCTTGGGTGCGTGGCCGGGTCTCCCAGGCTCCTATCGGCTCTGCAAAGGAGGCTCCTGGGAGAGGTTCTCCCCCACCCCCTATTCCCGGAAAAAACCCCCTTGCTGAATGAATGAACAGGGAGCTCGCTGCCCTTCCTCCAGCCCTCTTCTCTTCCCAGAACACCGTGGGGGGCCGGCCACTGCTCCCCGGCCAATTCAGGTGGCGCCTCTCCCGCCCTAGCCCCCCGAGGTGCTGGCCTGCATCCTTTCCCACGGGCTCCCCGGCGGCTTTCAGTGTGCGGCAGCGTGTGAGCTGGAGGTTAACCATATGCAGCTTCCATCCTCCTCTAGACGCACTGAGCCCCCAAGAGGAAGGATGGATGGCTGCACTTCCGGGGGTGGCTCCTGCCCGATCAGGAAATTTGGTCAGGACACAGTGGGGGGAAGGGCGCCCGCGGAGAAGGGGACGCAGGCGGACGCGCGGTGGCCTGGTGGCAGGGCCAGGGGCAGGCGGGCCGAGCAGGTAGGTAGGACCCACCCCAGGTACTACCCTGAGTGGCTCCCCCAGCTGCAGGTGGCCTGGCAGGTGCCACAGCGCCAAGGGGGTCCCCTGTGTGCAGAGGACCAGGCCATCGGTCACTGGGCAACCCTGAAGACACGCCCCCAGGAGCTGGGGTCTGCCGGTGAGTTGCAGAGCCCCAGGGGGACTTTTCCTGCCGTCCCTGGATCTTCTGCCCAGCTGTTCCGCCCAGCTGTTCCGTGTGCCACACCTCCAGCCCAAACTTAAGAGTGGCTTGAATGAAGGGCAAAGCCCGAGGCTCAGACACGAGGGCCACCAGAGCAGCGCGGACCCCCAGGGCCGGGCTGTGCACGGGCACCTCAGTCTACAAGGCGCTCAAACGTGCTATCCCGCCCGAGGTCCCGGTTGCCGGTTCCTCCTTGGAGTCCACGTTTCCTGCGGTAATTAGCTGCGACTCTTGAAATGAGCCCTAAAGAACCACCCACGGTAACGTGTCCTCACACAAGTTAGGACAGAAGAAAGCCCAGCCAGGAAGCATGCCGTCCGTGGGGTGCTCCGCTCACAGGACTCTGCCCGCCCCGCGCCCTCCGCACCCCGGGGGTACCTGCCTACCTGCTAGAGGGATCGGAAACGAGTCGGCCTCCTCGAGATCAGGCCGCCGCGCAGCACCAGGAGGCCCTGGGGGTGGGCGTGGGAGCCGGTCCCCTCCCAGGTCCCTCAGCTCGAGGCTCCGGGAAGGAGCCACATTCATATGGTAATTCCTGCCTGCGAACTGGCGAGCCGCGGAGGCCCCTCCAGCTGGGGCCGGAGGAGGAGGAGGAAGAGGAATAGGAGGAGGAGGGCGGGGGGAGTCTGGCCCCGGCCCGAACACTCGTTCACCGTTTCCCAGCCCCGCCAGGCCCTTCCCAGGCCCTTCCCGGGGCGCTCGACGTGGGTGCACCAGGGGGCACAGGGTCTTCGCTTTTTGCGCTCACGTGCTGCTTTCAGATGACAATGGACACGTGTTTGTTTGAGCCTAACTTTTCGGTGTGTAAGCCTAGGGCCAGAAGCTCCCGCCGCCCGCGCCCCCTCCCGCCCGGGATCCCGGAGGCAGCCCCCGGCACTTCTACCCTCCCCGGAAGGAAGCGGCTCCCTGGGGCCAAGGCGGGGCCGAGGGCAGGGGGAGCGTGTTCTCTCAGGAAAAAGGAGAAAGGCCGCTCCCACACCCCAGTCCGTTCGCCCCCAGCTTCCTACGGGCGAGGGGGGTCCACGCAGCCCAGCCACTCCCTCCACCCACTTCCTCTCTCAGGGCTCGGCTGCAGCTTCCCTATCGCCCGAGCAAGCGGGAGGACACGCAGAGCGAGCGGGAGGACACGCAGACCGTTCATTTCCCCCTTCTGCCTGGTTCTGGGCCCCGTGCGGGCGCGAAGGGAACCAGAAGCCAGCGCTCAGCTGCAGACCCTCATGGCTCCTCTGTGCCCCCACGCCGACCCCCAAACCCGTCCCCAGGCCCAGTCACCATACCCCCACCCCCGGGCCTGCCCTGCAGCCCTGGAGAACTGTCCAGACGTAGACTCAAGACATGTCGGGGGGAAAGTGCAAGAAACGCGCAGGGACTGGGGGGCGGGCAGGTCCCCAAGAGAAGCGAAAACCCACGTGCACACCAGAACCGGGGCACCCGTGTTCACGGCAGCATGACTCGCGACAGAGAAAAGGCAGGGGCACCCCCGACGCCCTCCCACGGAGGAACACGTCAACAGAAGGCGACGTGGCCGTCACGTGGAGTACTATTCAGCCACGAAAAGGAACAAAGCTTCGGCACCCGGCACAGTGCGAACCTCGAAGACACCACACCGCGTGAAAAAAGCCAGATGCGTGGGATTCCACTTACGGAGAACATCCAGAGGAGAATTCATGGAGCCCGACTGCGGATCGGTGTTGCCGGGGGCTGCTAACGGACAGAGTCTCTTCTGAGAGACGAGAATGTTCTGCTATCAGCGGTGATAACTGCATGACTGCGAATGCATGAAAAACCACCGCCCGAGGGTAAACTTTGGGAGAGCGAGCTTTACGGCGTGCGAAGGCTCTCTCAACAAAGCTACTAACAACAACGTAACGGGTGACCCGTGAGGGATCCCCAATAAACGAGAGCGGGGACTGTGTCCGCGTCCGCGGCCAGCTCCCAGCACCCGGCACCGCTCCGGCTCTGCAGCCTGGGGAGTGGGGGGCTGGCAGGCTCCTCGCCCCGGGACTTCCTACTCGCCCTCCCTGCTCCTCGCATCAGCAGTGCTCATGAGGACTCGCCGATCATCTCAGAAAAAAGGGCCCTCAGTGTCCCAGGCTGGAACCCGTTGTCAGAGCGAACTAGGAACAGGCCCCTTTAATACCGAAGGCGGCCCTAAGCCTCACCCTGAAGGGCGGGGACCGTGGGAGTAAACATGCAGCAGCCCTCAGCAACCATAAAGGGAGCACTCGGCTAGTCCCAGGTCTCAGGGCAGGAGGGACAAGGGAAAGCCCACTGAGCATCCCCGCCCGGCTGTGGGGACACCCGTACCAGAACCAGCTGTGTGCAGCAGCAGCAGGCCCTGGCACGCCCCCCAGCCCCCCAGGCAGGTGCTCAGTCTCCTGCCTGCTGCAGGCCAGGTCGGGCGGAGGAAGTGATTGCAGGAGCCAGCACGGCTGGGGGCGGCCCCCGGATTTCCCGAGCCATCTCTGGCAGCACGCACCCCAATCTGTTAGAGGCCCTCGGCGTCTCCGTCCCCGATCCCAAGCCCTAGGAGTGCTCCTGGAGGAGGCCCCGTGAAAACAAGTCACAGAGAGAGAATTCACTGAAGCCCCACTTTCACAGGGCGGCACAGGCCCCCGAGGGAGAGGGGCCTCTGGTGGCTCAAGGTTTAATTATAACTTTTGCACTGAGTCTCCCGGTGCCCCGTGGTGTTAATTAGCTCCTTACTCCCCAGCTGTCCTTGGAGAGCCCCGCGGGGAGGAGGCAGCCCAAGCGGCACACACAGAGAGGGGCTTCCTTCGCCCCCAACCCACCCAGCAAACCCTGGGACCTGCAGAGAACCAGCCTCCCAGCCCTGACTCAGTCTCCCCCACAGCCCCGTGAACGAGCGGCAGAAGGGAGTTTCTGCTCTTGAGCTGGAAGCAGAAAGCGAGGTGCAGAGAGGCCACTGGCTCATCCCTCCAGGGCCCCAGGGGCACCGCAGGCCTGGATCTCAGGCCCAGAATTGTCTCTGCACCTCCCTGCTGAGTGGCATCCGAGACGGGGGTGGGGGGAGACAGAGGTGGCTGCTGGCGCACAAGCAAGGTCCCAGGAGCCTCGGGGACACAGACCAGGTGCTCCAGTTCCACCGTGAGCCCTGGGGGAGACTGGGGAGGCGGCCAAGACCTCTGGAAGGACGGCAAAGGTCAGCTGAGGAACCTGCGCCAGGCGAGCAGGAAGCAGGAAGCAGGAAGCAGGCATCTGCGGAGGGGTGCGGTGTGGAGCGCGCACGGAGCTGGGCGGCCTGAGGAGCAGCACAGGGCACTGGCCTGTGACACATCCCCCCGTGCCCCTCCTGTCCTGCTTCTCCGGCTGCCCCGATTCTCAGCTGCTCTCCTCTGTGTCCAGGGAGCCCAGCGGTGGGGGGAGCCCCTCAACTCTCCCGGGCCCTGAGGCCTTTGCTGAGTCCCCACCGCAAACGAGCTGCCTTGCTGGGGATGCCCGTGGGTCCCAGGGCATCTCATCTGAGAGCTGGTGTGTACCTACCACCTACCTAACTGGACTGTAAGCTTCTAGAAGGCCGGCCTCGTGTGTTCCCCTACCCTGCTGGCCCCAGAGCTGCCACGTGGCTGGAACTCACGACAGCGGCAGTCTCGGGCTAACGTCCATCTCTGTGTCCGGGGTCACACGTTCTCTGACTTAAGTCCGTTCACCCTCATGCCAACCCCACGAAGCGGTCAATGTTATCACGCCTTCTGGGCGCCGCACGGCGGCTCAGAGGGGGCGAGCCACGTGTGTAGGGCCGCAGGGTCCTCAGAGGTGCGCAGGGGGCAGGGGAGGTCGCCGGCCCCACGGGCGACACTGCCTCCCTGAACAGGCATCCCCTCACTGAACTTGGGGAGCGGGTAGCCGGGCCGTCCCCAGCAGTGAGCAGACTGACCGCGCAAGATGAGGGGGGCGGCCAGGAGCCGCGGGAAACGTTGACCCGGAACTTGGGGGGCCAGCCTACACCAAGTTAGCGGAGGTGAGCACCCAGCTAGCCCCGGTCTCCGCCAAAGACACGGGTCTTCCGGCCGCCCCGCCCCGTTCTACTCTCCCCTCGTCTGCTCCAGAACGCCCGCTGGGGCCAAACCGGGCTCCCCACTGTTCCCCAACTTCCACCTGGAGTCACCGCCTCCCTCGCCGGGAGGGCAGACCTCATGGGGGGGGGGGGCTGCGTTCTCCTGGATCCGGCCTCCAAGGGTCCTTGGCCCGCTGGGGCCCTCAGCGGGGGGCTAGGAGGGGCGCACGCTAAACCTGAGTAGGGGACACCCGGGAAGGGAGTCCCAGCTCCACTGCCGCCAGTTTGGCCTCAGCGGGCAAGTCGCTGAACCCGTGGGGCCGGGAGACCTGCTTCCCGGGCCTGCGCCCTGGCGCCCGCCTGTAAGGCAGGGAGGAACGCGGGAGGGACGACGGGTTTGTGCCCTTTGTGCCGTGAGCTCTGACATCCCTGGTGGGCAGGAAGACCGGCCGGGAGGCGCTGGCACAGCCCTTGCTGGGCACCGTTCGGATGCACAGTCCCAGCCCGCAGGAAGCAGCCTCTCGGCCGGCCAGGTGGGCTCCGGAGGGTTCCGGGAGCAGAGGCTGCAGGAGGGCTGGGAGGAGGCGCCCGGCGCAAACCGGCCTTGGGGCAAGGGGGCTCCTGGGGTCAGCTTAAAGCTCCTTTCTTCTGTAACAAATAAACTTATACCTATTAAGGGACCTTACTTATTGTCTTGGAAAGAAACCCTTGCCCACCCGAAAACGCTTCAGGGATGACTTTATTGTTTTGCCTCAGTTTCCAGGTAGGGAATCGGGTGGTCTCGTTACCTAAGTAAACTCCCCAAGGTGAAGACGAGGGCCCTGGGCACCAGGCCTAGAGCCGACCGTGGTCAGCTGGACGGCGCTGGCCGTGGGTACCAGCCCTCCATCAGCAGAGTGTGGGGTCTGCAAACCGACCACGGCCTCCCAGCCTCCGTCCACCCCGTGGTCCCCGTCCGCGGGGCTAGGCTGGCGCACCGGCGCGGCTAAGTGAGGCCAAGAGGCAGAGAATTCCTGGCAGGACACGTGGCCCCGCCACGGATGTGCCACCGCCCTCCCCGGCTCTCGGCGCCACGTTGCCCACCTGTGGCCCCCCAGCCACAACCAGCAGCCATTCTCCCTCCGACTCGGAGCGGCCGATGTCACCGTCTTTAGAGCCCACCACAGCCAGCCAGTGACGGGGGTACGACATGGATCCCTTCCCTGGTCCCCTACTTTCCCGGAACCAGGGCACAAAGCGGGGCCAGGGTCATCTGGCCCCGTGCCCGGCCCCGGGGAGAATGCATTCGGGGTCTGAAGAAAACATTCCGAGAAGAGCTCGTGCGAGGCCAGCAGGAGCCGCGGCGGCTCGCGTGCGGCCCCCCCGAGCTAGCTGCGCTGCGACCACGGAGTGTTGGGCGGACAGATGAAAAGCCGCGGTGCCGCCACGCTGACCGGAGTGCACCCATTCCAACGTGAGCTGAGCAAGCTCGTGTGAGGTCGGGGACCCGGAGACCGAGATCGAGAAGACGCCCTCTCTCCACAAGGCCACAGTCTAGCGAAAGACAGAGAGGACACCCGTGTCCCGACCCAATGTGGGGGGAGGGGGTCCTCCATGTGGGAGGGTGAATTCACTGTCCCGCTCTGGGCTAGGAAAATCTTATCTGCTGCCAGAGGCCTGGTGACAGGCACCTAGAACCGGGCCTGGGAGGTGGCAGGGGGAGGTCTGCGCACATTCCACTGGGGACACCAGCAAGGACACTCTTCCGATGACCATCCAGATGACCGGCCACTCGGTGCCCGGCACTTGCAGGGCAGGGGCGGGGCTGGCAGGCCTCCGGGGTCCCGGAAGGGGGGGCCCTAAGCCAGGTGCAACGGAGCCCAGCAAGGAGCCCCAAAGCGGAACCAAGGGAGCCTCCCTCCCCAAGGCCAAGTGTGGGTCAGTGTCGGTGACTCACCCCCAACCCAGGGCTGGGGCTCCAAGTGCAGCCTTGGGTGCTCGGGAGCCAACATCTCGGGGGCTGTCCCCCGCCCCCAGCTTGAGGAGAGGGACAGATTTCAGGGTGCTCCTGCCGTGACCCAGCTACTGAACCCAAACCAAAACGTTGAAAACTCAGTTGAGGCTGGAACAGCCAGGACGAGGGGAGTGAGCTGAAAGGCTGGCCTTCACCTTGCTGACCGTTTGCGCGAGGCTGCTGCCCCCAAACCAAGGCCCAGGCCCTCCTCCCGGCAACCAGAAGCCAGCTCCCGCCGGGCTGGGCTCAGCGCGGACTCTGCTCCCCCTGCGGGAACGGCCCGCCCAGAGGGCCAGCGGACGCTCAGGCCCCTGCACGCAGTCAGAGTCAGAACTCGGGACCCCTGGGCCTGGCAGGGGTGCTCTTCCGCCCCCACAGGCCTGCTGGCCCCGTGCTTCCCACAGGTGGTAACAGAGAAAGAGATGAGGGGAGCGTGTGGACCCCACTCACGCACCCACGGCCCAGGGACAAGCCACGGCGGGCAAGATGTGGCCACCCGCCCCTGCGCCAACCTGAACAAGGCTCCCGATGAGCCCGCTGGGAGGTGGGCGGGCTGGGGGGCCTGGGATTAGCCGCGGGCCTCCCCCGCTCGCCTGTACAGGCGGCCGCACGGCCCCCCACCCCCAGGAACGGTTCTGGGCAGGCCTCCTAAGGCTCCACGGAGCTCCTGAGAACAGGCCCCGACCTGTCCAAGGAACCAGGCTGGCGCTCAATAAACAAATCAAAGCTTGCCGCTGGAAGGCAGAAGTCTGGGAATGGAGTCTCGGCCAAGGGCTGTGATTTGTGCTGGAAGCATCTTCCCCAGAGCCTGGCTGCGGGGAGCGGGGAGCAGGGCTCTCCCGAGATCACCAGCCCTGAAACAGTCATTCTTCCCGTGCACTTGGCCAAGGAGAGGAGGAGGGCGCCCAGAACCCTCGGTACAGAAAAGCCAGCCCCAGATCTCAGTGGGCAGGGGGCAGGGGAGACCGGAAGCTCGCCAGTCAACCGAGGGCTTCAGAAAAAAGCACTGAGCTCTTGGACAACACAGGAAGCTGGGCCCGGCTGGAGGCTGGCTGGTGGGGGCGCTCTCTTAAGGATGGGGTCTTCCCCCTCTGTGAATGCCCCCAGGGAATGCTTCTGTCCTATCTGACAATGACAGGGGCAGCCCGGGTAGTGGCATAACAGGAAGTGGAGAGGGTACGTGGCTGGGGAGGTGGCGAGGTGGGGAGGGAAAGTGAGCCCGAAGACTCTGGTCACCCAAGCAGGTATGGGGCTTTGCGGGTGAAAGCCCAGGATGAACTCTGTTCTCCAGGCCTGGGGCAGTGGGCCAGGCACTCGGAATGACCCCACGGGCCCCAACCAGGGCTGTCTTTGGCCGGGGTGGGTGGAGCCTTGCGACTGCCCCCTTCCCATCAAGAACGGTGTGGGCTCCTCAATCCCGGAGCAGCGCCCAGTGCCCCACGCAGAGCAGGCCCCTCCCCACACACCAGCCGACCCGGCCGCCGTCCCACACGGAGCGGCCTGGCGGAAATACACTCACAAACCGGTAGACACAATAGTGTCACAGGTGCCACAACACGGAAATGATGGGGGCGGGGCGTGGGGATGCCTGGAGGGGTCAGCCGCGGAAGAGGTCCCCTTCCGCAGTCACACCTCGGCCCAAAGGAGATCCAAAGGAGGAAAAGCAAGAATCCTACCCTATCAAAGAGGTCTCAGGCAGACACCGGCCCTCCGGCCCCAAATGGTTGAACAAACTCATTCTTCTTCCTGTTTCCTGAAAAGGGGCCCCCTGGGTTGCTGCGGGGAGACAGCCAAAGAAGAATGACATTTACATAAACGCCCATGGAGGCAAAGCGCCGATGAATGAAGTGGGAAACCCACATGTAATTATAAGGGATTATAAGGGAATATAAAGGATCATAAAGGAATGGGGGCTTTTTCTCCCTCATCCCCTAACAGGATTTTCCATGAGGGATCCAAACCAAATTCCTACCGGGGTGCTGTCTCTACAGCCAGAAACCCACTGACCGGGTGGCACATTTTTCTCCAGGAAAGGAATTTCAAACTGCGCTTTCGGGAGTAGGGGAGCAGCCTGGAGGCCGAGGGATCCCGCGGGGACATGTGGGATGAAGTTTCAGGAGCAGATGGCTTTGGCCCCGGAGCACGTCGGCCTTCCCAGCATTGGCGCATGTGGGCCGCGCTGGGTCAGCCGCGGGACCTGAGTCGGGGGGGCTTTCCCAGCGTCTCAGCTGGAAGTCCCTTTGGATGGCAGGTCTCCGAGGGGCTGCCTCCTCACCCCTGCTCCTTGACAAGGGGTGGAGGACCGCGCCCACTCTCCCTCCAGCAGGGCGCACGCACTCTGGCCCCTGCCCGCTCCGGGAGAGAGCCGCACAGCCCCGCAGCGCCCCGGAACCCAGAGACACGCCGCAGCCGACTCCCCGGCCCACGAGCCCACGAGCCCACATCCGATCCCCCGTTTCTAGCATCTGCGGAAGACAGTCTCCGGCCCAGCCTCGGCCCCAACGGCTGACAATCGGCGCGGAACGGTTTTAAGAGGCGGCGGCCAATCCCAGCCCCCTCCCCCCCTCAGCCTCCTAGAAGTCAGGGAAGCCCCCTGCGAACGGGAAACAGGCTCCAAGAAACTCCCCGCCGGAGGAGGACCTAACCACTCAGCCTAGCTGGCCAAATATTTACAAAGAGATAGCTGTGGCCGCACAAAGCCCTTTTCTTCTGCTCCGCGGCCGAAAATCTGGGCCCCGCGTGGAGACCGAGCTCCCGCCGCCCCTCTCCCCGGGACTCGGAGCGGTCCCACCGGCCGGGGGTGGGGGGCCCGGGGAGGTGCCGCTCTCGGCCCGGCTGCCGCGCCCTTGGGGAGCCGCCGGGCGGCCGCACCACCTGAGGGCCCCCCGCCACCGGTGCGAGGCTGCGAGGAACAAAGGGAGCGGAGAACTCACCCCAGCAGCGGAGTCGGGCTGCGCTGGCCGCCTGAGAGCGCGGCCCGCCCACCGGGTCACATGGCTCGGAGCCGAGCAGAGGATCAAAGGGGCTTTGTGGCCGCGGAACAAGGAGCCTCCCAGAGCGCAGGCAGAGGTAGGAGGGACCGCCTGAGAACCGAGGCTCGGAGGCAGGGCGAGGGGAGTGGAGGGGGGCCCCCCCCGGAGGAGACCAGGGGCGCCCGGCTGCAGGCCTGAAGCCAACCGGGCTGTGCGGGGCGCATTCCGTGCCTGAGAAACGCCAAGGAGCCGAGCCCCCCAGCCGGCTTCAGAGGCACCCCCAAAAGGAAAGGGCCATGGTCCCCGGGAAGGAGAGAGGGCAGGCGGCTCTCACTTGGACGCCCAGTCCTGCTGCCCTTGCCAAGAAGTCCGTGCGCCCTCAAAGCCTCCAGTCCCCCCTCCTCCCAGACGGTCCTCCTGCCGGGGCGAGGCGAGAGGGGAGTGCAGGGTGGTGCCGGAATCGGACAATGCCCAGGGGCGCCCTCTCTCCCTGCTGCCCCGCCCAGCACCCTGCTTTGCCAGGTGAGCCCCAGACGGGTCCTGACCCCGGCCAGCTCAGACGGCATGCCAGGCTGTCGGGCAGGCCTCCCCCCGGGGCTGCAGACCTCCCCGAAAGCCGTCAAGAACCAAAGCCGGGGCTGTTCCAGGGCTCGGGCGCGTCGGGGGGCCAGAGCACGGCCGGCCCTGTGTGCCGTCCACTGCCTAAGGCCACTGTGGCCGAATCACCCCCAAGGGAGACGCAGCAGAAGGGGAATGGGGGCAGGGGTAGGGAGGGAGGGGTGCCAGCCCAGCTCACCCCGAGCTGTCTTCTTCCTGGAGCCTAAGGACTCGGATTCGGGGAGTGGGACTGCAGCTTCTACAGCCCTAAGCGCCAAGGCAGTGAGTCACCCTCCCTGCAGACCCCGGGGATGGGCTGGGACCCTGAGAGGGATGGGCTAGGTGGTCCCCAGCAGGGGGGGGGGGGAGCTTGGGAGCCACTCTGTTTGGGGCTGGGCCTGGGCTGGGCGCTGGGATCGGCCGGACCCATCCTGTGCCACGACCTCTGACCCCGAGTGAGTCACTCCCAGGCACAGGCGGGGCCTAGGCAGCCCCAGGCCTACTTCCCACTAGGAGAGAGCTCCCGCTGATTTGGGGAATTTGCAAGGGCAGGGGGCGAGTAACACCTGAGCAGGCCCTCGGAGGGACGTCCATCCTCCCACCCCCTGGAGGAGAAACTCTGGCCCAGCCCCCGCTCCCGATGCCCATACCCTCCCCCAAGGCTGGTGGGTGAGCCCCCCACCCCCCGCACCCAGCCCACTGGCCACACCGGCAGGCTGACCACGTCCAGCTGATCCTCCCTCCAGTTCCTCAGAAGCCAGCTCTCCCTAGCAGCAGCCACCGGCTGGCCAGCCCGGCCACTCCCCACTCCCGATGGCCAATGTCCTCCCCGCAGCCTCCCAA
>JAPYYM010000580.1:0-14512 GCA_028534135.1 Potos flavus
TGAAAGAATTCACAAGATCTCTAGGCTTCCCACATACATTAAGCCTTTCATAAAAGTGTAAAAAATGTGGCATATCAAATGAAGGAAAGACTGGGGAACACAAGAGACATCCACAGGGCCTATTCTTATTAGGACAGGATGTGGTTCATTTTATTATTGTGACCCACCAAGATACTAGTGAAGAATCTTGGTTTCAGCAGAGCTTGTATCCAGCAGGGTCTTCCAGTAAAGCCACAGATTGTGACCTGTTAAACCTGGTGTAAGCCATTAATCAATACATCTCTAAACAATGTAAACAAACTAGCCTGTGTATCTCCAGGGAGTTTCCAAATTCAAATGTCACTAGCCATCCTGCTTCTACTTTACCTTGGCCAAGGGTCAGTATCAGTCATCCAAGCATTCTGGGAGCTGAGCCTAAAGCTATCTTCCCCAGCTGAGCTGTAGATCACTCTGTCTTACACAAACACAAAGCATATGTTCATATAACACAATGGCTTCTTGATACTCTACACTAAGACTGTGAAGCAAATAAATTTGAAGAAACATGTAAAATTTACACCAGGATTACTCATATTTGGAAATGTAGTAAACCTTTCTAAATAATAAAGTGGTTTAAAAATAATAGTTCTTTAGAATACTAATCCATAGAACATAGACTAAATATATATATATATATATATACACATATATATGTACATATATATATTAAATCACAAGAAGTCTACATTTGTCAGTGAATGATAAAACGGTCGTTATGTCTCTTGTTCTTGCTCATTCAAATTTTACAGCCTTTTACTTATTCCATTGGACTTCCTAGACAAAGACACTAGAATACTGTGGGAGGTAGGGGGAGACAGTGTTTCAGATATCCTTCTTTTGACTCCTGAGAGGGAAAGTGGCCTCATTATGGAGGTGAAATCGGAACAATCCCCTGAAAATTGCCACGTGGCTATCTGGGGAAGGGCACTGCAGGAAAACAAACTCTACAGTACAAAAGTCCTGTAATGGGTAGTTTCCTATGATGTGCAAGATATGACAAGGAGACCAATGTGACCAGAGTGTAGGTAAAGGGAGGAAAGAGAAAACAGCCAACTATATGATTGGCTAGGTAGAGGGAAGGAAGGAGAAGATAAGGATTTACAGATAATTTTAATGGTTTTGTATAAAATGATGACAATTTGAGTAGAGAGGTGATATGGTGTGACTTACATTTTGTTAAGAATAGATTGTAATGGCCAAGGGTAGAAGCAGGACTAGTAGTTAGGAGGTTACTATGGAAATGCAGAGAAGAGATGATGAGGCATTATACCAAGTTGGTTACACTATGTTTTGAAGGAGAAGCAATAGGATTTGACATGAAGTATGTGAAAAAAAGAGAGGAGTCAAGGACAACACCAAGTTTTTATACTGAGCAATAGGAAGGATAGAGAACAACTACAACAGGGAGGACTGTTGGCTCACCATAGTTGGTAAGGGAAGGTCAGGACACTGATGGATAGGTATTTTGAATTGGAGGTGTCAAGAGGGCACGTGTGTACACATACACACGCATACATGTGTATATGATTACATACATATATATTGATGTATATGATTATGTGTATATGTTTATATACATATTATCCTTGAGATAGGTTTGGGAAAGAAATACGTATATGATGGTATTAAAAGACATGGGAAGATATGAACTCACCAAGAGAGGGAGGACACTAACAGAAAGGAAAGAACTAGTGATGGAGCCCTGGTACTTACCAACATTAAAAAGCCAGAGAGAAAGGAACTAACTACAGAATGGGACAGACAGGATTATGTGGAGCACTGGAGGGCCTATAAAGAAAGACTATTGGAGAGTGGGGAGAAATAAACTGTATGATTATATGAAATACTAATAGTTCAAGTAAAGTGAAATTTGAGAATTAACATTATATTTCACAACATTGGAGTAGACAGTAATTTGTGACTTTGAGAAGAGCAAAATCAGAGAAGTGGTGGGGGCAAAAACCCGAGAATGGTAGAAGAGGAGTTGGAGACAAGAAGTGAAGTTAGCCCTCCAGGAGTCTGGATGCAAAGGAGATTTCTTTAGAAATGGAGCAGTAGCCAGAGGAGAAAGTGCAGTTAAGAGGTAGTTTATTTTTAAAATGGGAGAAAAAAATAGAGTGGCATGTTTGTACATTAATAGGAATGATCTAATTGGAGTGAAATTTGATGATGGAGAAGAAATGTATTAATTAAAGTCATTATGCTAACAACCAAGCAAAGCCCTCTTATAAATCACTTTGGAAAACAATAACTTATTTATTCTTCACACTCTTATAATGTATCATTATTATCCTTATTTTTTAAAGATGTGAAAATTGAGACACAGAGGAGATAACTAAGTGACTCAAAGTCATACCAATAGTGGCATTTCAACCCAGACAGTCTAGGTACAGGGTCCATGTGGATACAAGCTACTCTCTGCTATCTCTTGAAGGGAGAATTACCGGAATAATGCTCTTGAGCAGGCGAGAGTGAATATATTCTAGTGCACAAAAGGGGGCATTAGTGTTAGTGTTAGATTGAAACATAGATATGTTGGAAGATATTAATGCCAGTGTTATCAAAAGGTTAGATGTGATGGGCTGGTGGGAGTTTTGCAAATTTGTCTGTCTCTCTCCTTCTTTCTCTCTTCAGAAACAGTCTTGAAACTATCACTACTATTGATGCCTTTCTTCCAGCCAACAAACTGGGTTTACTCCTCATTGCTCTGAGGAATGATGCACACCATGGGAACTGTGTGGAATCTCAGTAGGAGAGTGTTACAAAGTACTTATTATAGGGTTTGGACTTGGGTTAGGTGATTGGGGAGGGTATTGGTTTTGGTATAAAGAATAAACAGGGATAATTCTATTATTAGGCATCTTAAATCTTATCTATAGGGAGAGCTAGATGATTTTGAGCATCTTATGTGCTTATTTGCCATCAGTATATCTTCTTCTGTTAAATGAAACTGAATTTAACTTCTTCTGTTAAATGAATATTGAAATTATTTGCCCATTTTTTACTGGGTCGTTTGTCTTGTTCAGTTGTAAGAGTTCTTTATATATTCTAGACACAAGTCCTTTGTCAGATATATGTTTCACAAATATTTATGCTCACTCCGTAGATTGCCTTCTCATTTTCAAAATGAGCTCTTTTGAGAGCAAAAGTTTTCAATTTTGATAAAGCCCAAATAATTGATTTTTCTTTTAGGTCTCATGGCTTTGTCTCATATTAAGAAATCTTTGAAAAACCCATTACAAAGCTATGCTCCCATAATTTTTCTTAAAATTTCATAGCTTTAGCCCTCACATTAAATTAATAATCCATATTGAGTTAATTTTTTTATACAGTATTAGGTAAAGAGATTTCCTTCCTTCCTTCCTTTGATTGGCTGACTGGCTAGTTCATAGTTCTACAATAGTTTTAGGACTATATGTTGAAAATACTAGCCCCTAGCCCATTGAACTGCCTTGGCACATAATAGGTTGACTAATGGCCCCCAGTAATATCCAGGTCCTAATCCCTGGAACCTGTGGATGTTACATTTTATGGCAAAGGGACTTTGACAAATTGATTAATTTAAGAATCTTGAGATGGAGAGATTATCCCAGATTACCCAGATGGACTCTAACTGTAATCATGGGTGTTCTTACAAGAAGGAAAAGGGAGATTTTTACTACTGAAAAGAAAGTAGCCACGTGAATGGGGGGGTGGGGGGAGTAGAGCCAAAGAGAAAAGATGCTATCCACTGTCTTTGAAGATGGAGGCAAGGGCCACGAACCAAGGAATATAGGCAGCCACTGGAAATAGGAAGAGGCAAGGAAACAATTCCTCTCCCAAAGCTCTGGAGGGAGTATAACCCTGATAACACCTTGATTTTGGCACAATGAAAACCAACTGGCACTTCTGGCCTCCAGAAATGTTAAGAGAATATATTGTATTTTTTTTAAGCCACCAAGTTTATGATAACTTGTTACTGTATCTATAGGAAACTACTACAGAACCTTTATTAAAAACAGATTTACTGTGTAAGTCAGAGTTTATATCTGGACTCTGTCCTTTTTCATTTATCAATTAGCCTATTTTATGTTAATATAAAATATGTCCTTGATTATTGCAGCTTTAAAATAACTCTTGAAATTAAGGTATGGCATATAGAAGTCGAAGGCCAGACTAAAAAAACAAAAAGCAAGCAAACAAATGATACCCTCAAAGAGTAAAAATAGTCCCAGAGGAGAACAGAGTCTTCACACATAAATTAAAAAAAAAAAAATCTATGATTAACATGGCAAGGAATTAAATATGTGATGAAAAATTTTACCCTATAAAAAGAATAAAATGGAAGGTTTTAAAACTGAAAACACAATAACTGAAATAAGACACTCAATGAATTGGCACACACAGTAGAAGAGAAAGTTAATGAACTAAAAAACCATTCAGTGGCACCTAGGTGGTTCAGATGGTTGAGGGCCTGCCTTCAGCTCAGGTCTTGATCTCCAGGTCCTGAGATAGAGCCCCACATCAGGCTCCTGGCTCAGAAGGGAGTCTGCTTCTCCCTCTCCCTCTACCTGTCCCCTCTGCTCCTACTCTTGCTCTCTCACTTTCTCTGTCTCAAGTGAGTAAACAAAATCTTTAAAAAATAAATAACCATTCAGAATAAAATATATAGACTAAATTACAAAAATGCAAAAAAGGTGGAAAACTAAAAAAAAAAAAAAAAAAAAAAGGTAACCCAGAATTACTGAAGGTTAAAAGAGTACAAAAACACTATGTGTAGTGTAAATGCTAGGAATTTTCCAAAACTGAGTAAAGACATGAAGCCACATAGTAGATAAGTTTTGTAAATCCCACGATGGACAAATAGAAATTAAAACATACCCAGGCATTTAAGAATACAGCTAATGAAAAAGAAAAAATATTTGTAGAAATCTATAAAAAAAAAAGTCATTATCTCTAAAGTAGCAACAGAAAAACTAACAGATTTCTTCATAGACACAAGAAATGTACAAATAAAATGTAATGAAAACTCTTGGGGTGCCTGGGTGGCTCAGTGAGTTAAAACCTCTGCCTTCAGCTCGGGTCATGATCAGGGTCCTGGGATCAATCCCTGCATGGGGCTCTCTGCTCAGTGGGGAACCTGCTTCCCTCTCTCTCTCTGCCTGCCTCTCTACCTACTTGTGATCTCTCTCTGTCTGTCAAATAAATAAATAAAATCTTTAACAAAAAAAAAAATGTAATGAAAAGTCTTAAGTGGATGGGCAGAATAATCTTCCAAATTGAATTCTCTACTAACTAAAAATATTCTTTAAAAATGAAGGTAACATAAAGAAATATTCAAACAAAAACTGAGAGAATTCATTACCAGCAGATCTGTACTAAAGAGAATGCCAATAAAATTTCTCATGCATGAGGAAAATGGGCCCAGATAGAAGCTAAGAGAGACAAGGAGGAATCAAGGCCAATGGAAAAATATGTACAATATGAATAATCCAAAAAAAACCTGATGCACCTAAATTAATATTATTCAAATAGTTTTAAAAATAGCATTCTGAAAAGAGATAAAGAAGGTATACAGGAAATGGCTAGTTCAGCAGGACTAGGTTGTACAAACCCTGCACACTCCAAAGAAATTTCTTTTGAAAAACATTTTCCAAAGGAAAGTTCATTTTCAGGACCAGACCTTGGACAACTCCCAGGAGCTATCCTCAGAGCCCTTGTAATATTCAACCTGATTTTTATATCCCTGATTAAGGAGTGCACTTGTGATGAGCACTGGGTGTTGTATGGAAGTGTTGAATCACTATACTGTCCACCTGAAACTAGTATTACACTGTATACTAACTAAATGGAATTTAAATTAAAAACTTTAAAAAAAAACCAGGTTATTTTTGTATGCCTGAGGCCTCAGGCCACACTACCCAGCGTGACCACATAAGTTTATCCTAACAATGTGAGTTACGGTGAATGTCTATTTGTGCTCCGAGGGTTTGGGGTCTGAGTAACTGAGGTCAGTCACACGGGTGCTACATGCCCACATGGCTGACCCCTAATTACATCCCTGAACACCAGAGCTCTGCTGAGCAGCTTCCTTGATTGGCAATATTTCACACTCGTTACACATCACTGATGAGAGATTTAAGCATGTTCCTATGTGACTCCACTGAAAAGAAACACTTGGAAGCCTGCACCTGATTTTTCTTGGACTTTGCCTCATATGTCCTTTCCCTTTGCTGATTTTAATCTGTATCCTTTCACTGTAAACAAAATCATAATTAAGTACAACAGCTTTTTCCATGCCAAGTGAGTTCTTCCAGTGAATCAGGCCTTGGGAACTCTAACACAGGTTCCATCCTAAATTTAAGGATCCTATTTCTTCCTAATCAATGCCCGAACAGTAACAAATAGACTACATATGTTTGGGAATTCAATTTATGTTGTAAATTAGTCACCGAGAAGTCTTTTTGTGTTTTTCATATATCTCCTATGAATTTCTAGCACAAACATCCTTTTCTTTGACAGAAAGAAATATATATTTGTGTTACCAGTGAATTCTATCACACATTTAAGGATGAAATAGTACCAATTTTAAGCAAACTTTAAGAACATGAAATGGTGGGGGCACCTGGGTGGCTCAGTGGGTTAAAGCCTCTGCCTTCGGCTCAGGTCATGATCTCAGGGTCCTGGGATTGAGCCCCGCATCGGGCTCTCTGCTCAGTGGGAGCCTGCTTCCCCCTCTCTCTGCCTACCTCTCTGCCTACTTATGATCTCTCTCTCTCTTTCTGTCAAATAAAGAAATAAAATCTTGAAAAAAAAAAAAAAAGAACGGGAAATGGTGATGTTTTTCAACCCATTTATAAAACCAAAACAGCCTAGATACCTAAGCCAGATAAGGACATTACAGACAGGAAAAAAATAAGAATCCAATATATTTCATAAGTACAAATACTGAATCCCGAGATATCTATATGAAGACATTTTACACTATTATGTTGTCTTTATAATATATTTACAATGCTTGTTTTAATGTGAATACCAAATAATGGAATTCATCACATTTAGAAAATACAGAAAAACTATATGAGTGTCTCAATAGACATAGGAAAAGGCATGTGATGGAATGCCACATCTAAACATCCATTCATAAATAAGCTAGAAAGCTAGGAAGAAGAAAGAATAAAGTTCCTAAAAATAATTGAATTATGTGGGAAATGGGTGAATTTTATGATATGTGAAATATACTTCAGTAAAATTATTTAAAAAAAGAAATACGCACACACACACACACCTAGGAATAGAAGAAACCTTTCTTGATAAATAGCATCTATTTTCTTAAACCTACAACAATTGCATTAGTGACAAAATATTGAGAGTTGGTATTGTCACAATAATGCTGCATAACATGCTCCTTCCTAACCTGTCATCTTAAACGAACACCATTTATTGACATCTGAACAACTGTGCATCATCTAGGGGTTGACTAATCCAGAAGCTGAGCTCAAATGAGCATGGCTCCATCCTGGGATTTTCTCTAGGTCAATTCAACATGATGCTTATACTTCAGTGACCAGGAAGCTGCCTGAGGTATGTTTTTCTCAAGATGATGATGGAAGTACAAGAGGGCAAGCTCCACCGAGAAATCTTTTAAATCTTGTTCTTATGTTACATCTACTAGCACTTCAATTCATAGAAGCAAGAAAGCATAATCAATCCATAGTGGGACGAGAGTAAATCTTTGCTTAAAAAAAAAAACAAAAAACTTATATCAGCAGTATTATTCATAACGGCCAAAATATGCAAACAATCCAAGGACCTATCAACAGATCAATGAATCAACAAAATGTGGTATATACATACAATGGAATATTATTCAACCTTTTAAAAGAAGAAAAATATGACATATGTTACAACACGCATGAACCTGGAGGACAATATGCTAAGTAAAATAAACTGGTCACAAAAGGACAAATATGTGATTCCACTTATATTAGGTACTTAGAACTTCTTCTCCTATATAAATAGGTCAAATTCATAGAGACAGAAAATAGAATGGTGGTTGCCAAGGGTTGGGGTAGGAGGCAATGGAGAGTTATTGTTTAATGGGTACGGAGTTTCGGTTTTGCAAGATTAAAAGAGTTCTAGAGATGGATGGCAATGACAGTTACACAACAATGCAAATGTACTTAAATATTATTGAACTGGTTAAGATGGTAAATTTTATGTTATGCATATTTTACTACAATTAAAAAAACCCAAACTATCACAATCCATCTTCACTAGTTCTAGCCAGTGTTGTACCACAAGTCTTTGTCAATGCAAATAGGCAAGAAAAACAGATTAAAACCAAAGAGATAGGAAGGGAAGAAATAAATGTTACTATTAATAGTCATATGATTTATTTATGTAGAAAGCCCAAAAGAATCTATAGATAAATATTAGAATTAGAATGGATTTTGGAAGATTGTTAGATCAAAGGTCAATATGCAAAAACCAAATGGATTTCTATATAACCACAAAAAAAGGTAAAATTATAAAATATACCACTAAAAATAGCATCCATAAACATCAAATACCTAGGAATATAGCTAATGAAAGATATGCAAGACTTCTACACAGAAAATTATTAAGTGAGAGAAAAGTATAAAATAAGCAAATGGATGAATAAATTATTTTTATGGATTGAAAACCTTATTATCTAAAGATATCAATTCTCCCCAAAATCATTTATAAGTGCAGCGCAATCTCCCCCAAATGCTAACAGTGTTTGTATTTGTGTGTTGGTGTATGTTTGTATACACATATATATGTAAGTGGACAATGTGATTCTAAAACTTACCTAGAAATGCGAAGGACTGAAAGAGAAAAACATTCTCAAATAAGAACAAGGTTAGGAGAACCACCATATCATACATCAAAGCTTGCTATAAAAGTACAATAATTAAGACTGTGGTAGAGCCAAGAAGAGAAATAAAAGAACAGAACATTTAGAAGCAAACCCAAATCCATATGTACTCTTTCTAAAATGGGGAGCCCGGGTGGCTCAGTCAGTTAAGCATCCACCTTCAGCTCAGGTCATGATCTCAGAGTCCTGGGATTGAGCCCCAGATCGGGCTCCCTATTCAGCGGGAGTCTGCTTCTTCCTCTCTCTCTTTTGATCCCCCTGGTTGTGCTATCTCCCTTTCTCTCTCTCTCTCTCAGAATAAATAAAAATAAAATCTTAAAAAAAAATTTTCTAAAACGTATAAACAAGTGGCTATAAACTATATGAAAAAATTCTTAACTCCTGGGTTACAAAGCCTACTCTGATCAACCGGCAGCAATGTGGTTATGGACACACAATCAAATTCATGAGACACAACAGGCTATACTCATCACCAACACCTCAAGGAAGGATACAGGACAGCAACACAATATGCATGGTAACAGCAAACAAGGCTTATAACTCCCAGGTGCAACTTTTGAGGTCTCACTCCTGATTTGGGTCGTGTGTAGCCAAGGGAGAACAAGAACTGGGCTTGGACCACCTGTAAAGCTATCATTTCTAAATATGCGCTAATCTTAGAGCCCCTTCAGGAGTATATGACCAACTGCCATTTTCCAGTTTATCTGTACTTCATCAATTATGCGGCACTAGCTGGTAATTGATTATTCAATGAACAATCTCAACGGTGAGGTGAGGGTCATCGTACTGGTACCTAACATTTAAATTAGATACTATACACTATTATAAACTTATTAAGTTCATGTTGTGAGAAAGGCTCAATGAATAGTCAAATCCTCGAGTTATCCTTGAGGCTAGAGGAAACACCTCATGTTCCATTAGTCATTCGGAAATGTAATTTAAAACTACAATGAGATACTGTTAGAAGAGGTGATTTAAAAGTATTGGAGAGGACAGAGAATAACTAGCACTCTCATAAACTACTAGTGGGAATTTAAATTTGCACGTTTTGGAAAACTGGCAATGTCCACCAAAATTGAGCTCATGCATTGCCTACAGTACTTCATTTCTACTTCTAAAATATATTATCCAAACAAAATGCATACGTAGGTATATGAGTGTATAGAGGAAATGGTACAGATCTGGCATAAGTGGGACAGAAGGCAAAGACAAAAAGACACTGGCAGTCAGACTACAGATGCATCCTGTTACTTATATGTCGCTGGTTAAACAACCAAGATATTCTGGATAATTCTTAAACAACTGAAATTCTTTGGTGATGGCGCAGTGTCCAAAGACAAAAAAACCATGACTGATCTCTACTCACTGCCACATTATCAGCATCTTACTGAAGGAAAGGAAAAATACTTTAATTGTAGTTTTTCCTTCTCCATTCCTCTTCTTCTTGTATATAAATTATTTTTGCACTTATTGGAAGAAATCCATCTATTGTTTTTTCTTGTCTACAAGTAAATCTCATTCAAATAATCACATATACCTGTGTTATTTGTTGGCATAAACCAACAGACATATACAGGAGGCCAACTGAACCACGGTGTTAGAAGTCAGGAGAGTTTCTTCTGGGGAGGGGGTTAGAATTTATAATTGGGAAGGGACATATGGGGGTGCCTATGGGTGGTATTAATGCTCTATTTTTTAAACTAAGATTATAAGCGTATCCATGTAGTCATAACTTATGGAACGTACCTACTTTCCTATCTGTATGTTACACTGTAATTTTTTAAATTATCAAGAAAGAAGTAATTTAAAAGACCAAGGAACTCTTTGAATGTATCCATCCAGACATCTTAGAATGTTTAAAACTTCAAAATGTATTTATCTTTTCAAAATGTGTTCTTTATATAATTCCTTCTCTTGCTAGAAAAAATTGCCTCATTTACTAAATAAGAAGGCAGATTTTGGCATGCCTAATTCTAATATTAAAGGATAACATTGACCATCAGAGGAACACTTAAAATGTGTTTTTAAAATGACTGAAAAACACATTCTTAATAAAAATTATAATGCTTTGAGATGAGTGCCAAATAATTGGATTTACAAATATAAAAATAAAGAAAGGAGTGTTTTCCTACACTTAAAGATTATTGAAATGCCAAGAATGAAATTCATGCAATGTTAATAATGATCTCTTCACTCTCTTCTATATTTCAAACACACATTTATCTGATACAGAGGAAATACCCATGTTCTGCATGCCTAATTTGATTGCTTTTCATTATAAGTCTTTCACTTGCACAAAAAATTTTGATTCCACAATACTATGGCTGAGTGATGTAATGAAATGCTGTTATACTCTATAGGGGTTATGTCATAATTTCATAGGTTATGCTAGAGCTGAAAAAAATTTATAATGATGCACTTAATGGGCATAAAGCATGATATATATTACTTACAGTAATTGTCAGTTAATGCCTTTTTCACTAACATAATACATATTCACCTATGCTCTGTAGTCAAGAGGATTTTTCTTTAAGATTTTTCCTGTTACTGTTTGATAACTAATGATGCATTCAATAAATATCACTAATACAGTTTTATAATACTGAGGAATATATTAAAAATAAATATTGATACCCTTAAAATACTGAAATAAAATAACAGAACATCCTAGATGTATGAAAACATATAGATATATATTTTTCATGTTATGTTTTTCAGAAAACTATAGTTGGAAGTTATGCATAGATGCATTTTTATACCATATTTTCCAGAAAACTTTGTACATTTTAAAAGAGTGGTTTTCTCACTTTGATAAGTATAAGAATCATTTGATGGTGCTTGTTACAACACATATTCTTATGCCCTGCATGCAAAAATTCTCATTCAGTTAATCAGCAATTTTATCTACAAATCTGTCCTTTAACAAGCAGCTTAGATGACTGTGACCCATATTTTGAGAAACACTGATCTAAGGATTCAGCCTGTAGTCACAAGTAATATTGTCACTTCAAAATATAATCCTAAAAGTAAGCAGAAAACATGAATTCTCATTAGCATTTAGAAGAACTGTAACAGCTCAAATAGGGACTCATTGTATTTTGGGCAGATTCTAAATCTGTGAAACCAAATTAGAAGGAGTTCCTAATCATATATCCCTAAGAAAAGAGATTCAAATAATTATTTGTAAGTGGAAGTACAGTGTATAAGAAAGTAAAAATTTTTCAAAAATAAAATTTTAAATAAAATAGGATCATAAATGGAGTATATCCCTTTTTTTTTTAACTTGTGTTTAGTTAGCTCTTTGACTTAAGGGAACATATAAATGACATAGAAATGAAGGAAGAAACTTTTTCCTAGTTCATTAGTTTTCTCTGTGACTCTTAGCAGAGTTCTTACTCTTATTATAATGGATTATTGTTAAAAAGTGAAAACATAAACTTGTTTCACAGGGATGCTGAAAAGTTCACTGAATTTTTAAATAACCAAAGAACTTGTAAATAATTTCTCATAAATGATAACCAAGAAAACATATTTGACTAACTTCGTGATATACTCTATCTACTGCCGGACTTACTCTTCTTGACCCTCATCCCTTATTCCAAATACTCAAGTCAATGAGGCTAATACCTTATTCACCTGGGTTAAGAAGTTTAGAAGCATTGTTAATTCTATATCACCTTATCCTCATGCTTGCAAACCATCACCTACTTGTTTCCATTATAGGCATAGGTTCATCCAGTGGAACTCCTGTAGGTCATGTAATGTGGACAAGACAGCAAGAGTACACACTTCCAAGTTACTAGAGGAACCATGATTACAGTCCATGGTTGAAATAGAAAACATATATATTGGTCTCCTTTCCCAGTCCTTGGCACAGAGCTCCTAAAACCCTTATAATTTCCTAGCATCTTTTGCTCTAAAATTGGTTTTCAACCTCACTTTTTGACATAGAGCTCCTAAATCCCTTGGAATTTCCTGGATGATAAGAGTGCCTTTTGTTCTAATGAGGTGACTCTGGGTGGGCTCCTGGATGGGGACTGGTCACCAGAAAGACAAACCATGATTAGAAGCTTGCAATTTTCAGCCCCACATTCTCTACATCCCTCCCCACCATTCTCCAGGAAGAGAAGAGGAGCTGGAAACTGAGTTAATGATGCATTGTGCCTACATGATAAAGCCTCCACATCAATTCCAATAGCCTGGGGTTTGGAGAGCCTCCGGGTTGGTGAGTACATCCACGTGCTAGGAGAGGAGTGTCCTTCAACTCCACGAGGACAGAAGCTCCTGTGCTCAGGACCCTCCCAGACTTCACCCGAAATATCTCTTTATCTGGCTACTCATCTGTATCCTTTATCACATCCTTTATTGTGTAATAAATTGGTAAATGTGTTTCCCTGAATTCTGTAAGCTGTTTTAGCAAATAATCAAATTCAATGGTAAGGAAGTCATGGGAACCTTGGATGTGTAGCCAAGTTGGACAGAAGTAATGGGTAACCCAAGGACCTACTACTTGTGATTGGCATCTGAAGTAGAGGGACAGGCTTGTGAGACTAAACTCTTAACCTTTGGGATCTGACACTATCATCACGTAGATAGTGTCAGAATTGAACTAAATTGTGGGATACCCAGCTGGTATCATGGGGAACTGCTTGGTGTGTGTGTGGGTTGTGGTGTGAAAATAAAGGAGAGACAAACAGAATGGGTTTTTCCTACTCAATAACCTACATGAATATGCTATAAATCTAACAAGACACACAACACTATTTGCAGCTTTCTGCCTCTGCAAGGGTTTATACACTATAATCCACTTCAGATAAAGCTTCTAATATTATTAAGTTCCTAGAAAATCAATTCTGAAATTATACTGTAGGTTTAGTCAACAGGAGAAAAGTACAGTCACATTAAAAGCAGTAAGAAATGCTTATAAGAAAATAAAGTTTTTATTTCAGCTAAGTCTCCACAAAGTCTCTCTCAGACATCTCTTTTATTCTGAATATTGATATCTGGCTCCAAAATTAAAATAAAGCACCATAAGTAAACAAATTTTAGGATTAACCCAAATATGCAGGTCAATTTATAAATCATTTACATGACATATTTATATATTAAGCTAATTTTAAAACATTCGACTCTATCGTGATGATATATAAATCCAGCATAATATGGATCAGTTCAGGCAAGAGCCACCTCACTTTGGTGACCATTTTTGTCATTATCATAAAGCCCCCTATTTACCTCCTCGGGTTTCACTTTTTGCTATTCTAATCCAACTGTGAGATATCTTCTTGAAACTCAAATCTTTATGAATTATTCCCATGCTTTAATATTTTCTACACTAGATGGTTTAGGATACTATTCTTTACATCCTTGGAAAAATAAAATATTTCATAAATGTCAATGTGTACTTACAGACTCTTCTCCAGTAATATTTGGAGCTTGTAATTTTTAAATGTTTTTCTAATTTAAGAAAAGATTTTTGGTTATACATCTTACCTCTTTTTGCCTTGTGACTCTTTTAAAGACTGGGTTCTGGAAATCTTAAGTGCATCAAGTAAAGCCATGGGGAACAGGACATACTGATGATGCTGAAAG
>JAPYYM010000581.1:0-14512 GCA_028534135.1 Potos flavus
TCTCTCTCTCTCTCTCTCTGTCAAATAAATAAATAAATAAATCTTTAAAAAAAAAAAAAGAAGAAGAATTAATACCTATTCTCCTGAAAATGTTCCAAAAAATAGAAATGGAGGGAAAACTTCCAAACTCATTTTTTGAGGCCAGCATTACCTTGATCTCGAAATCAAAGACCCCATCAAAAAGGAGAATTACAGACCAATATCCTTGATGAACATGGATGCAAAAATTCTCACCAAAATACTAGCCAATAGAATCCAATAGTACATTAAAAGGATTATTCACCACAACCAAGTGGGATTTATTCCCGAGCTGCAAGGTTGGTTCAACATCCACAAATCAATCAATGTGATAAAATACATTAATAAAAGAAAGAACAAGAACCATATGATACTCTCAATAGATGCTGAAAAAGCATTTGACAAAGTACAGCATACTTTCTTGATCAAAAGTCTTCACAGTGTAGGCATAGAGGGTACATACCTCAATATCATCAAAGCCATCTATGAAAAACCCACAGCGAATATCATTCTCAATGGGGAAAAACTGAGAGCTTTTCCCCTAAGGTCAGGAACACAGCAGGGATGTCCACTATCACCACTGCTATTCAACATAATACGAGAAGTCCTAGCCTCAGCAGTCAGACAACAAAAAGAAATAAAAGGCATCCGAATAGGCAAAGAAGAAGTCAAACTCACTCTTTGCAGATGATATGATACTTTCTGTGGAAAATCCAAAGGACTCCACTCCAAAACTGCTAGAACTCATACAGGAACTCAGTAAAGTGTCAGGATATAAAATCAATACACAGAAATCAGTTGCATTTCTATACACCAACAGCAAGACAGAAGAAAGAGAAATTAAGGAGTTGATCCCATTTACAATTGCACCCAAAACCATAAGATATCTAGGAATAAACCTAACCAAAGAGGCAAAGAATCTGTACTCAGAAAACTATAAAGTACTCATGAAAGAAATTGAGGAAGACACAAAGAAATGGAAAAACATTCCATGTTAATGGATTGGAAGAACAAATATTGTGAAAATGTCTATGCTACCCAGAGCAATCTACACATTCAATGCAATCCCTACCAAAATACCATCAAGTGTTTTCAAAGAAATGGAACAAATAATCCTAAAATTTGTATGGAACCAAATAGCCAAAGGAACGTTGAAAAAGAAAACCAAAGTTGGTGGCATCACAATTCCAGACTTCAAGCTCTATTACAAAGCTGTAATCATCAAGACAGTATGGTACTGGCACAAAAACATACATATAGATCAATGGAACAGAATAGAGTGCCCAGAAATGGACCCTCAACTCTATGGTCAACTGATCTTTGACAAAGCAGGAAAGAATGTCCAATGGAAAAAAGACAGTCTCTTCAACAAATGGTGTTGGGAAAATTGGACAGCCACATGCAGAAGAATGAAACTGGACCATTTCCTTACACCACACACAAAAATAGACTCAAAACAGATGAAAGACCTCAATGTGAGACAGGAATCCATCAAAATCCTTGAGGAGAACACAGGGAGAGATCTTTGACTCAGCTGCAGCAACTTCTCCCTAGAAACATCGCCAAAGGCAAGGGAAGCAAAGGCAAAAATGAACTATTGGGACTTCATCAAAATCAAAAGCTTTTGCACAGCAAAGAAAACAACAGTCAACAAAACCAAAAGACAACTGACAGAATGGGAGAAGATATTTGCAAATGACATACCAGATAAAGGGCTAATATCCAAAATCTATAAAGAACTTCTCAAACTCAACACCCAAAGAACAAATAATCCAATCGAGAAATGGGCAGAAGACATGAACAGACATTTCTGCAAAGAAGACATCCAGATGGCCAACAAGACACACGAAAAAGTGCTCGACATCACTTGGCATCACGGAAATACAAATCAAAACCACAGTGAGATACCACCTCACACCAGTCGGAATGACTAAAATTAACCAGTCAGGAAATGACAGGTGTTGGTGAGAATGAGGGGAAAGGGGAGACCTCCTACATGTTGGTGGAAATGCAAGTTGGTGCAGCCATTCTGGAAAAGAGTATGGAGGTTCCTCAAAAAGTTGAAAATAGAGCTACCCTATGACCCAGCAATTGCACTACTAGGTATTTACCCTAAAGATACAAAAGTGGTGATCCAAAGGGGCATGTGCACCCCAATGTTTATAGCAGCAATATCCACAATAGCCAAACTATGGAAAGAACCTAGATGTCCATCAACAGATGAATGGATAGAGAAGATGTGGTATATATATACAATGGAATACTATGCAGCCATCAAAAGAAACAAAACCTTGCCATTTGCAATGACGTGGATGGAACTAGAGGGTATTATGTTAAGCTAAATAAGTCAATCAGAGAAAGACAATTATATGATATCTCTGATATGAGGAATTTGAGAGGCAGTGTGGGGGCTCGTGGGAGGAAGAGAGGGAAAAAAATGAAAAAAGATGGAATCAGGGAGGGATACAAACCATAAGAGACTCTTAATCTCATGAAACAAACTGAGGGTTGCTGGGGAGTAGGGGGGTAGGGATAGGGTGGCTGGGTGATGAACATTGGGGAGGGTATGTGCTATAGTGAGTGCTGTGAAATGTGTAAGCCTGATGATTCACAGACCTGTACCCCTGGGGCAAATAATACATTATATGTTAATTAAAAAAAACACAACTGGGGTAATACCTGGCGCCAGGGCAGGGGTGCTGTGTCTGTCTCTCTGACTTTTCCTCTTTCATTATCTCTGTCTCTCTAAACATCTCTCTCTCTCTCTCTCTCTCTCTCTGATCTCCATCCCACTCTCTCCCTCTGTGTCTGTGTCTGCGTCTGTCTCTCTGCCTTTATACCCCTCCAGCTCTTTCCATCTCTCGTGTGTGTGTGTGTGTGTGTGTGTCTGTGTGTGTGTGTGTCTGCTGGTGTGTGTACAGGTCTCTTTGTCCTTTATTCCAATTTCTTTCACTCTCTGAGTCTCTCTCCCTCCCCCTCTCATGGGGCAGTCTCCCACCTGGCCCATTTCTCTCTGTAGGTCATCCTTCTCTGCCAGCTCCCCAGCATGCATGGCACACAGATTGCCACCCCATGTCTGGAATCGACTTGACCTCTTAGCCCCAGTGCTTAATAGCATCAGGGAACCTCAGCAACAAGTTTCTTTCAAGAGAAAAGTCAACGGGGCCAACTCAGAGGATCGATGACCGCTCCTGGTCCCATCAGTTCTGACCAGGGAGAGTCATGTGACAACACTCCAATGACTTCATCTGAGAAGGGGTCTGGGTTGGGCATTCACGTGGCAGTGTAGCTCTGAGAGCAGGACAGAGCTGCACAGGGAGAAGGACATCTCCACGAGCTCTCATGGAACAGCTGTGTGACCACAGCAGGACGCTCCCGTCTCTGGGTCTCAAACGCCCCATCCATAACAGGAGGAGTTGGAGGAGGTATCTTGTTAAGAACACTTCTATCCCTGCCCTTCCCCCCTCTTCCCCCCCCCCCAGGTAAATCCTATGGTACTCTATTTACAAAATAGGCAGGGAGACCGGGAATAAGAGGGAAGAACATGGGAAGTGACCAAGGAGCAGAATATTGAGAAAGGAAAAAAAAACACATCCTTTCAGAAATAGTTGGTGGAATGGTCTCCAGGGCAGGGGGTGAGAGTGGGGGACCGAGGATTCCAATGCAACAGAGGGGGACCAGTGGTTCCTGAAGCTTGCCAAGGCTGCCGTGGAGGCAGATTCCCAGGCCCGTCTCACACGATCTGATGCAGCAACTCACCCCCGGGGACTCTGACGCATGTAGTCTCAGGACCACTGCCTGGAAACGCTGAACAGGTCTTTTCAAGGAGCTGCCTTAGGAGGAACAGGGCTTTCTAGGAAAGGCAGTGACCCCACACTTTGGGGCCGTTCAGGAAAGGCCGGCCAAGCTGCTCTGAATGACCCCAACCTTCCCTCCTCGCCCCGTTTCTCCAACCCTTCACAATTCAGACAGAATCCTGACCGCCCTGGGCACTCAAGAGCCAAGCAAGGAAGGGTTGCCGCTCTTCGAGCTGCTCCTCTGGGCCTCACTCACTTCCACTGGAGGCCGTGGGTCTGATGTCCAAATAAGGGAGGGGCAAACAGGTCCTCCTCTGCCTTCCCCATTACACCTCCTGGGCATTTAAGGCTGGATTCTGGGTCAGCAGGAGTGCCTCCAAGATACTCTCTCAGACTTGTACTCACTCATCTTCCAGAAATGAGTGGGATCTGGGCAAGAGAAAGGGTTCACCTCTAGACTCTGCCAAGAGGCCCCAGATTCCGATGCCAGAAGATTAGAAGAATGGCCGCCTCGGGTCCTCTCCAGGGCAGGCTGGAAGATTAAGTATTACCTCTGTACCCACATCTTTCAGTTTTCTCCAGTTTTCTCCAGCTCTCCACACATTTCCCTCAGCCTGCAGGCTGACTGGTTCCAATCAACACGTGGGAACCTGTGTGGCTCGAGGAGGACTTTAATAGAGGGGTCAAGAATTCACAATGACCCTGCACACCACCTACCTGTTTCATCTTCTCAACCATCTTGGGGGGGGGGGTGCTGATTAGTTATGTATCAGATGGAGAAACTGAGGTGCAGAAGGCTGGGCTGGAAGAGAGGCAGGGCTGAAGGAGAATGCATGATTCCACCGCTGTGTCCCCATCCCTCAGGAGAGCTCTGGCTCGGAGAGGTGGAGGGACCACCCCACGTAGTCAGGGCTGGAGCTCGGACCAGGAGAGGGTGGAGCATCGTGACAGCAGGTAGACAGGGCACTGCACTTATTAAGCAGCCGGCTCCGTCTCAGGAGGAAGGGGAGAAGTGACCAACTGGGATGGACATCTTGGCAAAAGGGGAGCAGCTGGGCAGAGAGGAGGCCAGGAGATTTGGGTGTCAGGAGATCTGGAACCTATGTGTGTGGCTTGGAGTGGGTCCCTGCCTCGTCCCAGGCCTTAGTTTCCCCTTCTGCAGTTTGGTGGGGTAAGACTCCACGGCCTCTGATGTCCCATGGTACTCTGCCATGTAGGGCTTCACCCCCACTGGCTGCCTCTTTGAGTGTTTCCACCCAGCCACTAGCGGCAGAGGGCCAACGCATCCCGGAGACCAGAGCAATTCCTTGGACTTTCAGATCAGCTCTGGCTCTGCCCCACTCCGCCTTCAGCCCCCACAGTGACCAGAAGTTTCCCGAAGCCTCCAAATTACCTGCCGTCCACGGTGGATCGCAACGCCGCAAAAAGCTGCAGTGGTAGGAACTGACCAGAAGATGGAGCCAAACACCCTGGAAATCAAAACCGTTCTATTTCATGAGTTTTTATTTCTGGGGTTACAGGTGTAGAAATTAAACTGGAGAGGCGGTAACAGATGTGCTCAAGGTCTCCCATCTGCTCCATGTCAAGGCTGGGAACCAATCCCCATCTCCTGCCCCTGGGGCCAGCAAGTATCCTTCTATCCTGCTCTCCTCCCTGCTTACGCCTCAGGATTCTGGTCAATCAAGCCGAGTTCACGCCAGGATGCCCGGATCTAGTTACAGCTCATTCGTGTTAGGTTGATGGGGCTGCGGAGCGCCCTGAGGGCCATGCAGGGAACCTTTAAGTGGATGAGGTCGGGGCTTTCGTGTGTTTGACCTGTGGATAGGCACGATAGTCAAAGACTCGCATTTGAACCCCTCCTCCCGCCCCACTCACCCCACAGCTATGTTGATTCTGGGCAAGATTCTTAAATTCTCTAGACCTGGGTCCTCGTCAGTAATTTAGAATGATGATGCTACAGACCTACTGGGTTGTTTGGAGGATTACATTAAATAATGGAGAAGAGCACCGAGCACCATGACTCTGGTATGGTAGGTGCTCAATAAATATTAGGATTTTATTGCTGTAAGGACCCTTATGTCGGGGCGCCTGGGTGGCTCAGTCATTAAGCCGCTGCCTTCGGCTCAGGTCATGATCCTGGGGTCCTGGGATAGAGCCCCGCATCAGGCTCCCTGTTCGGCAGGAAGCCTGCTTCTCCCTCTCCCACTCCCTCTGCTTGTGTTCCCTCTCTGGCTGTGTCTCTGTCAAATAAATAAATAAAATCTTAAAAAAACAAAAGGACACTTATGTCAAAAATGATCTAAATGAAATGAAAAAGATGAATGTGAAAGGCTTTCCCGGTCTAAGTGGACAATTTCATTCTGTGACATTGCTCCGTCACTGCCCTTCCTCCCATCTCTCCTGGGCTCCAGCTCCTGGCTGCCTGTTGACCAGTGCCTGCAGTTAATTGACGCATTTCTTCTTTTTCATGGTGATCCCCTCCTGGTTCTCTGTGACAGGAGAAGACAAGTCAGACCTGGCCAAGGAGACGACACAGAAGGGAAGTGACAGGGGCTGTGTGGCCGGAGCATGTGGGAACTCCCAGGCAGGTCGTGGGGGTCCCAGCCCTGACCTCAGACCCTGCTTCTTTCACACCTTGAATTTCTCCAGAATTCAATTGCTAGTCCCTGTTTCCACTTCCCTCTCCACTTTGGGTGAAACACCCTCGTCCCTCCACGCCTGTAACCCTCTCTTGCACATTTTTCAGGACTCAGAGAGCTACCCATCTCCTCACAGCCCATGCTAATCCCTGCCTTCTCACGCAGGATTCTTTTTTTATTTTATTTATCCGAGAGAGAGAGAACATGAGTTGGGGCAGGGACAGAGGGAGAAAGAAAAGCAGACTCCCCGCTGAGCAAGGAGCCGACATGGGGCTTGATCCCAGGACCCAAGATCATGACCCCAGCTGAAGGCAGCCACTTAACTGAGCCACCCAGGCATCCCCTCATGCAGGCTTCTATGGCTTCTGCTTCACAGAGAGACCGGAAGCTTCCTTCTGGAGGCAGAAGGGGCACTTTCTTTCCTTGTCTCCTGAATAGTGCCTGGGGCTCAAGGCGTGGAATTTGGGCTACTTAGGGCAGTAGAGGAGCACTGTGCTAGGAGTCCAGATCCCCGGTCTGAGGTCTGGCCCTGCTCTGACACCTCTCTGACATTGGGCACCCTCTCTGACACTCTGGGGTGACATCAGCGGTCAGTCAGAACCTCCCCAGTGAGTTCATTTCTGCCCTGGGATTTAGCAGCCCCGAGGACCAATCCTGCTCTCTTTGACTCTCGGTGTGACCTCTGGCAAGTCCCTTCCCCTTCAGGACTCAGTTTTCCTGGTGCTTTAGGTGTTTGAGTGCAAGACAGCAGTCTGGTTGGTGCCTCTTACAGGCATTTTGTGTGGGGTCCTCATCACTGTTGCTGCCGTCACGCTCTCTGCCTTTGTCCTCCTGCCCGGGAGACATGAGGTCAATGTAGGGGTCCTGCAGCTGGGCCAAGTGTCCCACGGTGTCTGCAGCCCTCACTGCCCTTAGAGGACCTCCCCCTCCTCCAGACCCTCAGCTAGGTAAGGAATATGCATGGGTGCCAAACGAGATGAGTCAAGAGGTGCGCTGGGGAGCCATGACGGAGAACAAATTCAACCCAGTGCAGCAAAGACCAGCAAAGAGGACATCGCAAGGGGGAGATGTAGATTTTCGTCCAAATTCTGACACTAGCTTCTAAAAGTCTCTGACCTTAAGCTATAAATGGTTGCTATCAGATTCTTTCCGGCAAGCGTGGTAAGGGGGAAAGGGAAAGATCCTCAGGCACTGAGAGGCTACAAGGGGAGGGGAGAAAAGAAGCAGAGAAATGATGGTTTAGCATCTAACTTTTCCTGCTTTCTGACTTTTCCAAGAGGTGTCCGAGGCAGAAGACAGCTACATCAATTTATCTCTTCTTCACCAACTTCAAAGTTTGTTTCAGAAGGTCAATTTCAGGGAAGAAGGAGGATATTAAATGGGAATGCTGCTGCTCAGACGCAGGATTTCGAAACAGGACTTGGACAAATGACTTTGCTTCCCTGACCAGCTAACATGAGGCTGGAGGGGAATCAGGAGCAGAGTTGTTCAGTCTGGGGACAGGAACAATGTCCTCACAATCACCATCACTCTGTGAAGCCCACAGTCCCTTTCCCCAGGCCTCTCAGCCCTGCTCAGTCATTTATACAGGTGGGTTTTGAATCCATGCATAGGGCCCCTTGATGGTGATTGGTCCATTCACACAGCACTGAAGTCACTTCACAATTGGTCAATAGCTTCATCCCCTGTCATCTCATCCCTGAGCACAGCCAGCCTCTCATCTCAAGACCTGACATGTGCCTGCCAGGACCAGCTCGAATCTGGACAGGAGTCCCCCAAGAGAGAGTCTCCCCACGGTCTGGCAGCCATGCCCTGGGCAAGCTCGTTTCTGGACGGCTCTGACCCAGTGAGAGTACTGGGGCCTCACCATCCTGCTCCACCTTCCACTGCTAACCCTCACATGGCTTACTCTTCATAGTGCCCTTCTCCTTCTGCTGCCCCTTCTCTTTGTCAGCAACTTTGCCAACCCTGGAGGGGATGGTGGAGAGAAAACAGACTCAGGGCTAGCTTGCTGGTGTGACCTCAAAGTGTCCAACATGCTTCTCCCCATGTCCTGCCCCCCTCCTCCTTCCTGCACACACAGTTTTTTCAGCTTTCTCAAAGCATGTTCGCAACCATTCTTCCACTTGAACCCTACCGCCATTTTCAGAACTGGGTGGGGAAGGGGTTATGGACCTATTGTACAGAGAAGGAAACCGAGATCCAGAGAAGGAAAGGGCATCTTTACGAAGATGTGAGGAAATCGGTGCCATGGTGGGGGTAGACTCTCAGATTGCTTCCTCCCGGTCCAGGGTCCTTCCCCAACCACGCAGGGCATGACTATCGATGAAGGAACTATCCCAGCTCCCCCATCACACTGGATGGTAGCCCTCTACGTAAGCACTTCCCCAGGAAAGACCCGGAGCCTCTACTAGGCACTGCAGAGGCTGGGGTCAGCCTCTGGGGCTCACGTGGGCTGTGGGAAGGGACGCATGGTGGCTGGTGTGCATAATGATGACAGTGTCCCCATATGAGGTACGTGCCTACGGCATCGGTGCTTTCCAACTTCCACTGCCCCTGAGCGTAAGCTCCCCAGGGGCCGCCTCTGCCCGCAGCTGGCGTGGCCTCTCGCCCCAGTACTGCTGGTCTGTGCCTCCAGGTTTCCTGAGAGATGTTTCCTTTCTCCGTAAAGACTAGTCAGACCTCTGGCAACTCTGGGAAGAGTTTCCTGCCAAGCTGGCCCCTTTTCCTGTCACACCCCCAGTCATGGCCTCCCTCACCAAGTGACCAGAATACAGAGAAAGAATCGCAAGTAAGCAGGAGACGAGGAACTCACACTTTGGCATGGAAGCCATCTTGACGGAGATCTCTTGCTTCACTCATGCCAACCTGAGAACAAACAGAATAAGAGCAGCCAGCCTCTTCCTGGCATGTAACAGTTTACAGAGGGGGATGAGGGACATCGTCTTCTAGGATGAGCCCTGTGAGGTCAGCACTGTGCCCACTGGACAGATGAGGAAACAGAGGCCCAGGGAAGTGAGAGCGATGTCCCAAGAATGCACAGAGAGTCCGTGCTCGCAGGCATAGAGTTCTCTTTGCCTCAACCCTCAGATCACTCCTGACTAAACCAGGAAATGGGGTCAGGTGAGGACCCAGGGTGCATGCAGAAGAGGGACCCTTTGACAATCCATAGGCCTTCCTTGAGGCCCACAGCACCGGCTCCAGCGACCCCCAGCCCTCGACACCTGTAGCAGAGCTAGGACACCCGCCGCTGAGGCCCACCCCTCCATGCTTCATGCCCTCAGCCCCGCCCTGTGCCTACGAGAGCCAGGCTGCTGCATGAGCCTGATGTGACCCTTGTCAGCCTTGGCCTTGTGATTCTCTCCTAAGAACACGAACCGTGCTCCTCCTGCTGCCCTCACCAGAAAACTGGCCAGAGGAGCAAAGAGGAGGCCGGATTGGAGCGAGCCAGGCTTTGAGAATGGGACCTCAGAATGGGAAGACTGGAAAGGCTGGTTGTGCAGATGTGAAAACTGTGCCTCCCCAACCGGGAGGGTTGGAGGAGGGGGGGACAAGGACTTGCTCAGAATCCACTGGGGGGTTAGAGGAAGAGCCGGGCAGGAGCCAGGTCCTGGAACTGGCCAGGCCTCTGCTCAGCGCCACACCCCCACCCCCACCCCAACTGCAGAAATTGCTTTCACAGCCCTTGACTTGCCCAATGATGCCCTTCCTCCCCCCACAGGGAGTCTGCTCTCTGATTTGAAAGCCACTCCTGGATTTGGAAGGAGGCATCCACCCCAGCAAGAAGGTGAAATGAGTTTCTCAAAGCCCAGCCAGCTGGGAATCATAGGTGCTCTCTGCCAACACAACCTTGACTTGCAGACTCTCAGCGTGGCAGAATTATCAAGTCCGCCTGCCCATCAAAGGCTAGAGGAATTGTACTCTCTCTGCATGGCCCGGGTGCGTGGCCCAGTGGCTGGAATTTATACAGAGGCGGATTCCAGCTCCTCATAGCAGAACTTTCTTATAGTTAGAGCTGTTCTAAAATGGAATAGGCTGTCTCCTGAGGTGGTGAGCTCCCCAACACTAGAAGCAACCAACTTGCTTGGGATATTACAGAACAGAGTTCCTCAGAGTGTAGCTCCCCTGCATCAATCAGCATGAATGACCTGGGGAGGGGGGCTTCTTAAAGGGGCAGATTCCACTCAAAATGCACTGAATTAAACTCTGAGTGTGGGCCCAGGAATATACCTTTATAATAAGCTCCCAGGTGATGCCGATGTAGGATTCTGACTCACAAATGAGTATCTGAGAACTTCTGCTCTAGGAGAATACTAGATGGGATTCATTCCCTTACATCTCTGAAATCCTATAATTCTACCATTCCATGAAATACCTTCTTCCCTGAGTAACAGTGTTGTACAAGGGGCATCCTAAAGACGATTACTTTTAAGGTACAAAGCCAGAAACCCATGATGAAAGACAGTTGACAGGAGCTATCTGGGGGCAGGCCGACCACCAAGATAGCTGTTAATCCTCCCTTGCTCCTCTACCCAGTGCTGACCTGAAGTGACAGCCTAATATCACAGATGCTTGGTTATTTAAGACTCAATGATCCCATCCGCTTTCATCTCCACTCCCTTGCATCCAAGGCCCAAATTCCATAGTCGTAGCAGGAACCAAGGAAGGGAATACAGAAAGATGTTAACTTAATGTTCTGGAGCTGGAGGGCAAACTTCTCTGTCTATGCTGGGCTAGCAGAGCCTTTCTGGGTCCCTCTCAATGGGTTTATACTCCCCACACCTTCCTGTTCTCAGCTCTGAAGTGGACAGACAGGTTGTCGAAATGTCCTCAGGCATCACAGTCAGATCATGACAAATGTTTCCAGCCAAAGCCTGGGACTCAATCCTAGCACCCCTTGCCCCCTTGGTCTCCCTGCTAGCTGCAGGGCACACCGTCCATAAATCATGGACGCATTCTATGCCAGCCTCGAAACGCTCTCCCCTCAGACTCAGTAATGCAACTTCTAGGAAATTATCACTTACATGTTCAAAGATGTGTATAAAATAGTACCAACTCTAGCATTATCGAAGTAATAAAGCTAACAGAATAATATTAACACATGCATAGTACTTATTTGTTTCATTTCTTAAATGCTATGCCTGTATTTATTTAATCTTCACAGTGGCCCATGAGCCAGGTACGATGATTGTCCCCAGTTTAGAACTTCGTACACCGCCTTTCAGTAATTAACAAATAATTAGAAACACCCTGAGTGTCTAATAATTGGGGATTGGTCAAATAAATTATGGAGCTTCCCTAAAATGAAATATTATGGAGCTATTATAAATAAGGTTAAAAACTATTTAGTAAGCCAGAAACATGCTCATAATGTTTGCTAATATTAAAAGCACAGGAAATAAACTATATTCTATACGACTGAATTTTGGGTGAATGAGCACATGCAAGAAAAAGTCCTCTGGGGAGGTCCTTGGCAGGGAAGGCTTTCTGGAAGAGCTTGGTATTGAGCAGTTTCAGAAAGCTAATGGAAGGGGCCGGGGCAGGGGTTGTTCTCCCTGCAGGAACTGGGTGGGATATCACAACTCATGATGCCCAGGTGATGTCAGGAGGCCTGGAGTGGACGCTGAACTTGAGATGCTCAGCATTGGCTCAGAGTCTAGAGATTACCACTGGCTTTTGACTCCGAAACTAATTAGAGGGTGAGCATTGCCAAGTCTTATCTCCTCTCTGGGCCTCAGTTTCCCCATTTCTGCAAAGGTGATCATAACACCTTCCCTGGCTCTCCCAGAAGCTAGTTTGCAGATGCAAAGCTGTGGGATTCCTGAGGTGACCGGGGAGCAAAGCTGTGGCTTTTTCTACCGACCATTTGCTGAATCCTTACTATGGGCTCAAGACTGCTAAAGCAAGTTCAGGGCCAGCTTTGAGGGCAGGCCACCAACTCAGTCACATAAGTCCCACACTCAGAAGGGGCTACATTGGGGGGTTGAGTGCTCTGTGGGCACCGTCTTGAAATGTTCAATAATTTTATCCTGAATTTAGCTTTAGTAAGTAAAGTCTGATAGATAGTGAAATACGTGCTGGGGGCTTGGAGCCTTGGCTTACACAAAACCCAGGGCACTTAAGTCTCGGGGTGGGACCCCAGGCACCCCAGGCGCCAGGTGTCTGCACTCACCCAGAAAGGATCCCCGTGCCTGAGGAAGCACGCCATTCACTAGCAAACAAACACCACCATGACAGGCCAAGGGAGGGGCTGTGGAAAAAGCAGAAAAGCTTTATTCTTGCTTTTTGAACAAGGAGCCCTGCATTTTCATTTTGCAAATTAAGTAGCCAGCCCTGGGTAAGCCCAAAACATCCCTACAAGGAATGTGTTTATCCCTTTTTACAGACAAGGAAGTTGGGCTTAGAAGGTACATCGCCCAAGTTAAGACAGCTGGAAATAGCTTAGGCAGAATTTGAACCCAGATCCATCTGACCCTGTGGCCTCAACACTGTGCTACAGGGAGTCAGGGGACACAAGCGGGGCACACCTCCAGGGCAGCAGGCCCTGACTCTCTCCAGCCACGATCAAGGCCATCATGACTCATGCCAGCATCAGCCTCTCCCCTGGATGGAGCCAGCAGAGCCTATCGAAAACTTACCAGGGCATTAGGAAAGCACTCAGACCTTCAAATCTCTTTTTTGTCAGCTGGGAGGCGCCTGTGTGACCCAGTAGGATGCGCTTTCACCTGGCTGTGTGAGTCCACTCTCTCCAGAAACCTGAGCGGGCTCCAGAGAAGACCCATAAGGAGCACGTTTCAGCAGAGCCACCTACAAGCTGACTGACTTTGGACACTCCTCCTGACTCCCTCAGACCTCAAATGCCCCATCTTAAAATGGGAGTGAAAATACTTACGTGGAATTCGTTACACACGGAAGGTGGTACAGTTCTCAGCAGCCACGTCTGACTGCCTGCGTTGATTGGCAAGGACTGGCCAGAAGTTGGCTACTTTTGCTGTATGGAGGACTTGTCTATGCAAGAGCGGACATCTTACGGGCACTGGGCACTGGAAACGTGAGCAATCATGCCTTTGGTGGGGGAGTATCAAGAAAAAGCCCTAGGAGAAACCCAGTATGCAGAGGAATATTGCTGGGCCTCCAAATGCTCCAGATGTTCAGGATCCAGACCCCTTCCGGCCATGCTCTAAAGTGACTCTCTAAGCGGAGCTCATTAGTCACAAAGTGCTTAGGGGTGTTTTGGGGAAATGAAGCCCAACTCTCAGCTTTGACTCCAGGATGAAAGAAATGAGCAGAATCTAACGGGTTCAAACTGGTAGGGGTGGCTAGAATGAAGCTGGTCATGGGTTTACCTCACCCCACAACCTCACTCCACTCCTGCTCTCGGGTCTCACACTCCCAAACCAGACACTTAGGATTCTGTGACTAGGACACGTGACCATGGTGGGGACAGCCTGGGAGGTGCCAGGGGAGGGGTAGTGGTAGACAAGGAGCAGATGCCAGACTGACACTGCGTCCACGGCAATCCTCACTCTGGGGGCTGGATACGACTTACATGACACTACTTACATTACGCTATCTTTTAACATCTTAGGCCTTATGGGGCCTCTTCTCCTTAAAGTGCTATCACATACATTATCTTAACACGTGTACAAGATGCCATGAGGCAAACACAGGCAGATGTTATTATTCCCGGCTCATGGGTGAGGAAACGGAGACCCAAAGAAATGCCAAAGGACTAAGACAAGAAGCCGAGTTTCTCTGTTCTCGGCCTCCAAGAGGCTCACCATGAAGACAGAAACAAATCTGGCTAGGGGCGCCTGAGTTGGTTGAGCATCCAACTCCTGATTTCGGCACAGGTTGTGATCTCAGGGTTGTGAGATCGACCCCCCTGTTGCACATGGAGTCTTCTCCCTCTCCCTCTGCCCCTCCCCCTACCCCCCTAACCACCCACCCCTACTCTAGGAAGGAAGGAAGGAAGGAAGGAAGGAAGGAAGGAAGGAAGGAAGGAAGGAAGGAAGGAAGGAAGGAAGGAAGGAAGGAAGGAAGATAGATATTCTGGCT
>JAPYYM010000582.1:0-14511 GCA_028534135.1 Potos flavus
ACCCACTTTGGACCCCCCACATTTGGTGGCCCCCCCATCCAATTGGAGTACCCCATAGAGACCGAGAGGAAACCGTGAGGGCTCCCTGCATTAGTGGGCGCTGAGAAGGAGGAGCCAGACAGTTGGGAACTTATCAAACTGAGAGGGAGAAGACAGAGATGCCGGAGGCCGGGAATCAATCCGTGATGCCTTACTTGCAATAAGGATTCCGGATACCCGGAGGGCTCAGGAGCAGAGTGGGCCAGTGGTTGGTATCCTGACTCAGGGCTCAAACCAGGCTCTGGTAATTCTGAGCTCTGGGACCTTGGGTAAGTGATAGAACTTTTCCTGCCTCTGTTTTTTCATACCTAAAGTGGAGATAATGAGAACATCTACTTCAGTGAATTTCAAGGATTAAATAAGAGTGGGAGGGGCGCCTGGCTGGCTCAGTCCCGGAAGCATGGGACTCGATCTCTGGGTTGTGAGTTTGAGTCCCATGTTGGTGTAGAGATTAGTTAAAAATAAAGACTTTTTTTTTTTTAAGATTTATTTATTTCGGGGCGCCTGGGTGGCTCAGTCAGTTAAGTGTCTGCCTTCGGCTCAGGTCATGATCCCAGGGACCTGGGATCGAGTCCAGTCTGGCTCCCTGTTCAAATGGGAGCCTGCTTCTCCCTCTGCCCCTCCTCCTGCTTGTGTGTGGGTGTGGGCACACACTCTCTCTCTCAAATAAGTAAATAAAATATAAAAAAAAAAAAAGATGTGGGGTGCCTGGGTGGTTCAGTCATTAAGGGTCTGCCTTCAGCTCAGGTCATGATCCCAGTGTCCTGGGCTCGAGCCCCACACTGGGCTTTTTGCTCAGTGGGAAGCCTGCTTCTCTCTCCCACTCCCCCGTGCTTGTGTTCCCTCTCTTGCTGTCTCTCTCTCTCTTCCAAATAAATAAATAAATAAATAAAAATCTCACCAAAGGAAAAAAAGATGTATTTATTTGAAAGAGAGGTGGGGGAGGGGCAGAGGAAGAGAGAGAATCCCAAGCAGTCTCCCCACTGAGCGTGGAGCCCAACGTGGTGCTCGATCTTACCAACCCCAAGATCACAACCTAAGCAGAAACCAAGAGTCGGGCGCCCAACCGCCTGAGCCACACAGGTGCCCCCAAAATAAAATCTTAAAAAAAAATGAGTGGGGGAAAGAGAAGGAGAAAGAGCCTCTCTAAACCCAGTTTACAAGGCTGTGTAAGTGCTACAGGCAAGCATTGCTAAATTATAACAACAGTTATGGTACCAGCGACCTAAAATTTTTTGCACTTTCTAGACTTGTGAGTTTCCTTAGCTATAAACTAGAGATTGGTGTGTAGGCCCTAGAAACTCAGAAAAGAAGGGAAAAAGGAAAGACAGCCGTGGGGGAGCTGAAAAAAAAAGACAAATCTCCTTCCAAGCACAGAACGAAGCACACACTAGAGCTTGTGACATCGCGATACCTCCGTTGGCCCTCTTCCAGTTGCTTCTTGTAGTTGCTTTTGAACAACCTCATTTCCCTGTATTTACGATTTCCACAGCACCAGCCAGGATCCGTAAAATAAAGATTTCTCATCCCCTAGCTGCAGAAGCAATCCTTTTACTCTGGCCTGGATCGTTTTCCAGACCTCTTTGTGGGCCTGAGAACCAAATAAGGCAATACACCGAGGCAGGCATTGACTTCACCCGGAGGGGGTGGGGGTAGAGGGTGGAGCTGAAGTTAGCAAAGGAGGCTCAGGAACTGAGCTGCCAGAGGGGGCTGGCACAGCAAGGAAGGACATGTGTTCCTGTAACACGTTGTTCCTTGGAGCTGAAAAAACAAACACACACACCCAGATATGTCAAAGGCAGCCTTTCCAAATGGCCACAATTTCTGAACATTGCTGCATTGCACTCCTCGATGATCTTCAGGCTCCAGAGCCAGACCTGAGGTTTGAATCCCATCCCCATCTCTTTCAAGCTGTGTGACCTCAGGCAAGTTACTTAACCCTTCTGTATCCCAGTTTCTACTGGTTTCAAGTGTGCAATTAACATTTTGTAAATCAGATAAATCCCAGGGAGAACCAAGGTGAAAGATTAGTGCCTGTGTTGGGTTGAGGGTGGGGAGCTGCTGCCTGTGGAGAAGGGTATTGGGTGGGTAGGCACTGTGGGGGGGTGGAGGGAATGGAATTACTCAAATTATCTCTCAGCTCCCTCCCACACTTCCGTGGTCTTGCGACACCCCAGGCTAGGAGAAATCGGATCCTTAACTGATGATTATTGCAAACGGGGAACCAACTTAAAATGAAAGTTTGAAGTCCTGAAATGCATTGTTTCCCAAACTTTTTGATTCTGTGACACACTCCGAGAGGACTTCACCATCCCCAGACACCACAAGGTGAATGAGAGAGAGGCAGTATAACTCGAATACAACTCTCAACTCTGACTTGGAATGAGCAGCCCTCACTTGTGGGCCGAGCTCCTTAAACTTTAAGAACAAACAAAAACTCGTGAAGCAAGCTACAGATTTTTTGCCTGGAGAATAAAGCTTCAGCTAGGTATACTTGTAATTTAAATTCTAAACTGTGCGGCCAGCAGTTGGAAGCAATCAAGTCCTGCTTGGAGAGGGTGGAGAGAGACCAGGAGCAGGAGGTGCTGTTGTTGGGGGGGGTGGGGGGGTCTCTATGTTACCGGCTGTCTTTGCTCTAAGGCCAAGCCCAGAGGAACTGATCTCTGCAGAGCTTCTGGGCAAGTGTGGGCAGGGCTGGGAATGAGAGCTTTCATACTCACTTCTGACGAACCTTTATTGTTTTCTATGTGTCAGCCTGGCCTCCCTCCCAAGGCAAGCAGGGCTCTTGTGGTTGGAGGGGAAGGGGTTTACGAAGAAGCTGTCACTTCTGAATGACTGCATGTAACCAAAGATTTTTCTTTTTAAAGATTTATTTATTTATTTTTTTGGGGGGGAAAGAGAGATTGCGCGTGCGTGCGCCTGTGCGTGTCCCTCTCTCGAGTTGGGGGAGGGGTAGAGGGACAAGCAGACTCCCTGATGAGCGGGGAGCCCAACTCGGGGCTCCATCCCAGGACCCTGAGATCATGCCCTGAGCCAAAGCCAGATGCTTGACTGAGTGAGCCACCCAGGCGGCCCTAAATGTGCCGTAATCTATAAAATGCTATACTGTTGTGACATCAGCAGCAGGATAATTATTTCTTCTCTCTTTTTCTTCCCGCTCTCCTCTTTCTGCTTCTCTTTTTTTTTTTATTATGGAAAATTTCAAACATATAACAGAAGCAGACAGGAGAGTATAATGAACCCAATACCCTTTACCCAGCTTCTGCTAGCCATTCTCAGCTTACTTGACCTGTGCCCCCAACCACTTCCTCCCGTATTATTTTGAAGCACATCTAGAACCTCATATCATTTCATGTGTATCTCAGCACATATCTTTAAAAGACAGGGACTTTAAAAATCATAAGCATGGTATTGTTATAATTCTTTAAAGATTAATTGTAATTCCTTTTTTTTTTTAAGATTTTATTTATTTGACAGAGAGAGAGATCACAAGTAGGCAGAGAGGCAGGGCAGAGAGAGAGGAGGAAGCAGGCTCCCTGCTGAGCAGGGAACCCGATGCGGGGCTCGATCCCAGGACCCTGAGATCATGACCTGAGCCGAAGGCAGAGGCTTTAACCCACTGAGCCACCCAGGCGCCCCCAACTTCCACTTTAAACACCAGCTTCAGTATCTGGAGGTCCCCAGGCCACCTGCACTCTTGGACATGTGGCTACAAATGTAGGGGTTTCCATGACCCCCCCCCCAGGTTTGATAATTCACAAGAATGACTCACAGAATGCAAGAAACCACTATACTTGCAGTTCGATTTTTATTATAAAGAATGTAGGTAATGAGGGGAAGGACTGGGAGGGTCCCCAACATAGAGCTGTGCTCTCTCCTTATAGAATCAGAGCACATCACTCTTCAAGCACATCAATATATTTACCAACCAGGAAGCGCCATTGAGCTTCAGCCTAGAGTTTTGTGGGTTTTTTTTTTTTTAAGATTTTTATTTATTTGACACACTGAGACCCTGAGACCATTTATTTGACCCTGAGACCATGACCTGAGCCGAAGGCAGAGGCTTTAACCCACTGAGCCACCCAGGCGCCCCTCAGCCTAGAGTTTTTAATGGGAGTTTGATTACATAGGTTTCACTGATTAAACCACTGGCTACATGATTGAGTTCATCTCCAGCCCCCACACCCCCAACCTCCTCTTCCCAGCAGTAGGGCTGGCTCAAAGTCCCAACCCTCTAATCATGGAGTTGCTCAGGAAATTCCAAGGATTTTAGAAGCTCAATGTCAGGAGCCTGGGACACTGACCAGACAAATTCTTTATTACATAGAAGCTGCCTTTTCACTTTTTTAATAATGCCTTTTAACACACAAACGTTTTTAATTTTGATGAAGTTCAATTTAACTGTTTTTTCTTTTGTTGCTAGTACTTTTGGTGTCATAGCTAGGAATCCATTGCCAAATCCTAGGTTATGAAGATTTACCCTCATGTTTTCATATAAGAGTTTTATGGTTTGGAATCTAATACTCAGGTCGTGGGTGAATTTGCAGTTAATTCTCTTTTATATGATATGAAGTAGGATTTCAACTTCATTTGTGTGTGTGTGTGTGTGTGTGTGGATATTCAGTTGTCACAACATCATTGCTTGAAGAGACTATTCATTCCTCTTGGCCCTTGTTCAAATATCAGTTGCCCATAGATGTATGGGTTTATTTCCAGACTCTTAATTCTATTCCATTGGTCTATATGTCTATCTTTGTGCTAATACTACAATCTATTGAGTACTATAGCTTAGTACTATAGTAAGTTCTGGAGTTAGGAAGTGTGAGTCCCCCAAATTTGTTCTTATTTTTTAATATTATTTTTGTTTACTGGGGCCTCCTCTGAATTCATATGAATTTGAGGATTGACTTTCATTTCTGCAAAAAAAGGCCTTTGGAATTTTGATAGGAATTACACCGAATCTGTAGATTGCTTTGGGTCATATTGCCATCTTACAATATTAAGCCTTCCAATCCATGAATACCAAAGATCTTGCTTGTTAGAATTCTTAGTCTGCTGTGATAGATCTTTGCAATGTTTCAGAAAATTCAGTGTATTAAATTTACAAATGTTGCTGGATATATTTAAAGGAATTAAATCAGTCAAGTGTAACAAAGTTTGGTTAGGGAAATTCTGATTAATTTTTTATTCTATTACCTTCTTCTTTTATTTTTTTTTTTAAGTAATCTCTACATTCAACGTGGGGCTTGAACTCACAACCTGACATCAAAAGTTGCATGCTCTACTGACTGAGCCAGCCAGGCACCCCAAATTTCTGATTCTATTAAAGATTTATCTAAGGACAGTGGGAATTATTGATTTCATTATAAAACATGAGATTTTTAGAAAATAAAATGATGATTGGAAGTTTAGCTTAATGGCACAAAAAGAACTGGATTCAAGAATTTAAAACTAATTAATTTAATATTAATTAAAACACCAGAATTAGGGGTACTTGGGTGCCTCAGTCGGTTGGGCGTCTGCCTTTGGCTCGGGTCATGATCTCGGAGTCCTGGGATAGAGTCCCTTGTCTGGCCCCTCTTAGCAGGGAGTCTGCTTCTCCCTTTCCCTCTGCCCCTCCCCTTGCTCATGCTCTCTGTCTCTCTCTCTCAGATAAATAAATAAAATCTTAATCAAACAAACAAAACAACAACAACAAAAAAAACCAACCCCAGAATCAATCATTATTCCTTTCCAGGTACAAGAACCGTGTCCCCCTTTGAAAATAAAAAGTCCAGTTGTCATCTGGAACATTCCACGTGGAGGAGGGGAAAGTCTACTGGGTACATATACCTTTTCTTCTTTTTTTTTTTTTGTCGTGCACATACTTCTAAAATAGCATTATAGCAACAGCTCTCAGCCTACCACAGAGAAACGTAAGTACTCAATTAATTTGATTGAATAAATGTGACTGATCGATTTTTTCAAAAAATTTTTTTAAAGACTTATCTATTTGAGAGATAGAGCATTAGAGAGAGAGAGAGAGATCACGAGCATGGGAGAGAGATAGAGGGAGAAGCAGACTCCCCGCTAAGCAGGGAGCCCAATGCAGGGCTTGATCCCCGGATCATGATCTGAGCCAAAGGCAGACATTTAACCAACTGAGTCATCTGGGGAACCGCCAAATTTTTTTTTTTTTATTTAAGTATAGCTGACACGCAATGTTACATTAGTTTCAGGTATACAACTAGTGTGATTGGATAAGCTTATACATTATGCTATGTTCACCCCAAATGTAGCTACCATCTGCTACCATATGCTATTACAGTATCATTGACTATATTCCTTCCGCTGTGTTTTTTATTCCCATGACTTATTCATTCCATAATTAGAAACCTGTGTCTCCCACTCCCCTTCACCCGTTTTGCCTGTCTCCTCACCCACCTCCCTCTGGCATTTACAGATACAATTACAAATACATTCTCTGTATTTACAGGTCTGATTTTGCTTTTTGTTTGTTTATTCATTTGTTTTTTTTTTTTAATTCCACATATGAGTGAAATCATTTGCTAGTTGACTTTCTCAGTCTGACTTATTTCACTTAGCATAATACCCTCTAGCTCCATCCCTGTTGTCAAAAATGGCACCAACTCATCCCTTTTTATGGCTGCATAATATTCGTGACTGATTCACCTTTCTTCTTTGAAAGCACTTAGTAGGCACTTGGTAAGTACTTGTTGATATATGAGTAAATACATGTATAAAATGAACATTTTACATATTAATAAAATTTCAAATCTATTCCTTTGTGCTGCAGCCACACTAGATTTTTTTTTGTTTTAACTCCTCTAACTTACTTCAGAAACTTTAAACATTCTGTACCCTCTTCCAGGAACATTCTCTCACTCCTCTCACAAATTTTGCCCTCCTGCCTTTGCTCAATCATAATTTCCTTTGGAAAGCCTTCTCGGGCCAATCTCTCCTATGAGATATATATATATATATATATTTTTTTTTTTTTCTCCTATGATGTGTTCTTTTTTTTTTTTTAAGATATTTTATTTATTTATTTGAGAGAGAGAGAGAAAGAGAGAGAGCAAGCAAGGGGAGAAGTAGAGGGGGAGAGAGAGAATCTCAAGCAGATTCCATGCTGACCACAGAGCCTGACTCGGGCCTCTGTCTCACAATCCTGAGATCATGACCTGAGCTGAAGTCAAGAGTTGGACCCTTAACCAACTCAGCCACCCAGGCGGCCTTCCTATGATATATTCTTAAGGCACCATTTCCTTCTCTGGACCATTTTCCACATAAATAATTTCAAAACTGCTTGTGTCATTCTTTCTCTAATTCCCCCTAAATTAGAACTTAGCCCCATGATGGCAGCAGCCTGAGGCTCTGTTTGGGCTTATTATTTTTTCCTCCAAATCCATCTTAGCGTTTGGAAAATAGAAAGTACCTAATAAATGTTTTTCAAATGAATGAATGATTGTTAAATATGTAATACGATCCCAAAAACTATTTCAGGGAATCATATTTTAAAAAAGCATAGAAAAGTTAGCTATCAAAGCAATTAGGTTAAAAAAAGAAGCTTAAAATGATGGTAATTTTCAGAAACACTATTTTCAAATAATTGTCCAGGATAAAATGAGTTTTTAAGTGTTTATTAATCATAATTGTGTGTGGTTATTTTTCATTTGTCCCTTCAGATCAACACTGTCCGACAGAAATATAATGTGAGCCAAACATGTAATTTTATTATTTTTTTTAATAAAAAAAAAAAGATTTCATTTATTTATTTATTTATTTATTTATTTGAGAGAGTTGGAGAGAGAGAGTGAGTGCACACAAGCAGTGGGGAGGAGCAGAGGGAGAGGGAGAAGCTGATTCCCTGATGAGCAGGGAGCCAGATTCGGGGATCTATCCCAGGGATCATGACCTGAGCCGAAGACAGACGCCCAATCGACTGAGCCACCCAGGCTCCCCTAAACATGTAATTTTATTTTATTTTTTATTTTTATTTTTTTAAAAGATTTTATTCATTCATTTGACAGAGAGAGAGATCACAAGTAGGCAGAGAGGCAGGGAGAGGGAGAGGGGGAAGCAGGCTCCCTGCTGAGCAGAGAGCCCGATGCGGGGCTCGATCCCAGGACCCTGAGATCATGACCTGAGCCGAAGGCAGAGGCTTTAACCCACTGAGCCACCCAGGCGCCCCAACATGTAATTTTAAATGTGCTGGTGGGCACAATTAAAAAGTATAAAGAAAGAGGGGCACCTGCTCAGCAGGGAGCCTGCTTCCCCCTCTCTCTCTCTGCCTGCCTCTCTGCCTACTTGTGATCTCTTTCTCTCTGTCAAATAAATAAATAAAATCTTTAAAAAAATAAAAAAAGTATATAGAGATGAAGTTAATTTTAATAATAGCATTTATTTAACCCAATACATCAAAAAATTATCCTTTCCACATATCATCAATATAAAAATGAGATATTTTTACATTCTTTCTTTATACACTAAGTGTTTGGAGTCTAGCATGTATTTTACATTTACAGCACGTGTTAACTGGGACTCAAATAGCTATGTGTGTCCAGTGGCTGCTGTTTTGGACAACACAGCCCTGAATCCGTTTCCTGGTCTTCTCTGACCTGCTCTGTACCTGTGAGGCTCACCTCTAAGCTTGCATCACTCAGTTCTCTCAGGTTTCCCTCAGGTTTCCCGACAGGCCTTTGGGAAATAGGAGTCACCATTAAAAGATGGGACTGTGGGAAAAGAGATTAGTCCAGTTATTCCACTTCTAACTATCCCTACCCCACTGCCCCAAACTGGGCTGCTGCAGTTCCTCTACCTAAGGCCAGAGTGGCCTCTATTCATAGCCATAGCATTTGGCTGCTTTTGGTAATCCTGCTCCATTTCTTGCTTCATTGGGTCTAAGAGCTGCCACTGGGAGCAACGTCTTCCCAAGTGGGTTTCCCTAGCCCTGTAAATGATTACCTCTTCAGTTAGCTCTTTGTTCAGGGTGCCATCTGCTTCCTGCCAGGACAGTCACTGAACCAAGTAGCTAATGAACTATGGTCATGGGCCATGCTTTTACTAGATTTTCTTCTATACTTGAAGTCAATCACAATATTTAAAGTATTAATTCTTTTTTTTTAAGATTTTATTTATTTATTTGAAAGAGAGAGACAGACAGAGATAGCAATAGCGAGAGAGAGCATGAGTGGGGAGGAGAGGGAGAAGTAGGCTCCCTGCTGAGCAAGAAGCCCGATGCCGGGGCTTGAAACCAGGACCCTGGGATCATGACCCGAGCTGAAGGCAGACGCTTAACCGACTTAGCCACCCAGGCGCCCCTAAAGTATTAATTCTTATACATAGATATTTATGCCTGACCATCAGTCATTTTTTTCCTTAAAAAAAAGTACTTAGTGAATTGGTAAGGGGTGAATTTGAGAATCAGAAGAAAACTCAGTGCCGTGATTCTCAACTTGAGGTTGAGAAGTGTTTGTCAGAGTAATTTCTGTATTCGGAATCTTTTTTTTCTAAACTATTTTAATTGGATTAATTAACGTATAATGTTTATTGGTTTCAGAGGTACAGGTCTGTGAAGTATTTGGAATCTTTCTCTTTGCTAGTGTCAGGAAAATAAAAACAACTCAAGCGGCTTAGACAAATTGGGCGAGGTGTTAGGGAAGGTATGCCAGTGGAATTCCAGAAGTGGTTCAGGGCTTCTTAAGCAAGAGTTCCAGGACTCTGTTCCCCATCTCTCGGCTCTCTCCCTTCCTTTAGATTGGATCCGCTGCAGGCTGCCTCTTCCCTCATGGAAACATTATGGCTGCCCGGGCTCAGGAACCCACTAGTCAGAGGAAATGAGCACATCTCTGGTTGACCTAGCAGCAGAGCTAGAATTAGCGAATTAGCAGCTGACTGCTCTGATTGCATTGCTCATCCATTCCTGAACTAATTGGGGTGAAGGAGGGGTGCTAAGAACTGGAATGATTTAATTAACCCAACCGCCCCTGAATCAATACCACGGTCTACGGTTAGAAAGGTAGTTCCCCAGAGGAAATCAAGAGATGTTTACTATGACGTATGATCCCCATTCCCTGTTCCCACCAAGAAATACTGATATGGCCCTTTGAAGATTCATGTGGTTTAAGAGTGGCTGGAGGTTGAATAAATTTAAAGCAACATTAAAATAATCTATAATTTAAGTGGATAATTCACTTTGTATGCTGTTATCAGAAGATGAAAAGTGTGTGTGGTTGGATGGAGGAGGTTCAAAATGTATTCTGGAATACAGTTGGAGGGATTAAGAGTGCTCCATTGAAAGATGCATGCTGGACGAGCATAACACACATAAACCAAAAAACAGGAAAAATGGTGGGAAAGAATAGGATACTCTTTGAAAAGAGCATTTTTTGAATAGAGATTGTCAATCGATTTACATACATACTTTCTTTAGGTCATTAAATAGTTAAACAAACATGTTTAGGGGCTCCTGGGTGGCTCAGTTGGTTAAGCAGCTGCCTTTGGCTCGGGTCATGATCCCAGGGGCCTGGCATTGAGCCCTGAATCGGGCTCCCTGCTCAGCGGGGAGTCTGCTTCTCCCTCTGCCTCTGCCTGCTGCTCTCCCTGCTTGTGCTCTGTCAAATAATAAATAAAATCTTAAAATACACACACACACACACACACACACTACATATGCAATATGTTTATGTGCTATGTGCCAGATTTGTTTCTCGGCCCCAGGGATGCAGAAATGACCACAATAGACAAAAGCTGAAGTTCCTGTGGGAAAAGACAACACGTCTAACCCTAACAACCCTGCAAGGCTGATATTATCCCATTTTACAAAAGAAAATAATAATGAGACAGGTTAAGGGGTTCTTCTCAAGATACTTTAGTAGTAAGTAGGGGGACTTTGGTAGTTCAGATCCAGGAATGTCTAATGTCTGCCTTTAAAGCTTTTGCTTTGGCAGAAGAAAATAAAATTTAAAAGAGAAAAAAAGAAATAGAGGAGGGAATCAAATCAATGCAATATAAGTGAGCCAGAAGAGAAAAACATACAGAGAAGGAAAGAAAAGTAAGAAGAGAAAGTGTTTGCTAAAATCCCTCCTCGCCTGGGAAACACCCCAGGTTAGGCCAGCACAGATCCTGGCTTAAGAACTGTAATTCCCATTCCTCCTCTTTCCCTGCAGTATGAAATTCCTATTTTATAGTGAGAAAACTAAGGCTCAGAGCCATTACATTTCGGGATTTTTCCCCCTACTACGGATAAACGTTTTGGACCCACGATAGGAGATAAGGCTTCAAAAGAAAATATCTGGGAGCGGCAAGTAAATAATGGCATATCCTTCACCTTGTGACTGAAAATACAAGGTATTACTATTTTTCTTTTTCTAGAGAGATTTAAATTTTAGCAATAAGTCGGGCAGCACTGAAAGCGGGTAGGAGAGTAGGTTTCAGGACACCAGATACACTTCCCTGCTTAACTCACTGTTCCAGAGAGGGAGATCTTAACCATTTTCGAGCACGATTGAGGTCTTTCTCTCCCAGTAGTTAACTTTTCTTGTGGCTGTTTTTCTAGAGGGAAGTGGAAAACAGAGGAAGATGTGAGTGGTCTAAGAACCCAAGCCCCACCCTCAAGTCAACGTAGCAACCTAGCCTTTTTGAGGAGCAAGGCCAGAGGTGCCCTTCCTGGCATTCGTCTGCGGGCCCAGTATTGAAACTAATTCTTCAGGAAGTTCCTTTTGCTGTTATTTGCTAAAGGTGAGCGTCCAGATGGCCTGACCGGTCTCATTTGCCTTTGAGTTTCTACTAAACATTTTGAGTCCGGGCTAATGACGCCACCCCTCTCTGCCAAATGCTGCGGTTTGGGCGAGAGGCGGGAAAGCAGCCAGAGTCGGGCCGACTTTCCAGGATAGGGCTTTTCCATAGTGTGGGATGTGGGCGGGCACAATCTGGTGGCGGCTTGGTCACACACAGCTCAGTGACCTTGGGAGAAACTCTAAAGCAAGTTTGTAAACGCGATGGTCTTAATTCCAGCCTAACCGTTCTCGAGGATGAAGTAATTAACGAATTCATCTACTATCTAAATCTTATTTTGGAGCAAACGGCTCAATCGGTGTTTGAGAGTGACGACAGTGGTGTTATGAAACCCCAGTCTATCCGGAGAAGAGGGAGAAGGGACTGAGGGTAACTTGGAGGTCGGCCACGCGTAAACACCCGAGGATGCCCCAGGGCCCAGGCGACCGGAGCGCGGCGGCCTAAGTCTCGGCGGGCAAAGCCGCACCGCCAGAGCGCGCTCGCAGCAACCGCGATTCTCGTTGCGTTTGTGGCCGCAACGTCACGGCCTCCTCCGCCTCCCATTGGGCTAGCCCGTCCAATCATGTGACTTCAGCGTGGCGTATAAATAGGGGCGAGGAGAAGGCGGTGGTCCGCCATTTCGTGGACGCCAGGTCAGCGAGAGCATCTGCTGGAGCCGGGAGGGGAGGGGAGCGGAGCGGGAAGCGGGAAGCCCCATCCGAGGGTGTGTGGATTTGAGCGTCCACTTTCTAACCCAAGATCTCGGTAAGTGACCCGCGACTAAAAGAGTGTAGTGGGAAATGGCGCTTAACAGTATCGCGGAGGGACCAGGCCCAATGGCGGCGCCAGGTTGAGACAAAGAGACGCCGCCGCCATTTTGTGACGTTCGGCATGGGGCGGTGGCGGGGGCTTTTGACCCATCAGAGAATGTATCTGGGCCTCGAAGTGGAGGTGTTTATAATCTTTTACGGGGGCGGGGGTTAAATTGAGAAGTGGGATTACTCGAAAGTTGAGGCGAAGTGGGGGAGCCGCTAACCGAATTGTACTCAGGCCGCGGCCTTTCAATTTATGGCGCCTTTTTTCTCCCCCTCCCCCCCCCCCCCGTTTTCTTTGGGAGCTATTCAGGAATTTTTTCTCAAGTCACTAATCGAGATTGGACCTTTTGATCCATATTACGTGGTTTCTGTACTCACCTGTATTTTCATTAATTTTAATTTGACTTTCTACGCCCGTCACTTTTTTTTTTTTTTTAAACCGAAGGATCTTGCTTGAGTATCATTGTTCTTGTAGCAGCTTCCCGTTGATAGTTACTCTGAAACGGTTTACGGCTAAGTTTTTAAAAAACCAACCTCCAGCATGATTTGGCTTCAGAACTTCTGGGTACAGGGTGGGGTCATGCAAATTGGATGTGTCTGGACTAGTTTTTTTTTTAATTGGATAAGCCCAGAGTGAGAAGAACGTGGTGTTTATGGGAAGCCCTTAAGCTTAGTTATTGGGTTGGTTACTCTTTGCAGTTGAAACCGGTCTACAAGTTGGATTAGATTCATTGTCGAGGTGATTTTTTTTTTTTTTTTTTGAAGATATATCAAATACAAGCCCCCAAAGGGCAGGAAGTACGTACTTTAAGAAATCCCCCCCAGGTGAAATTAACATAAATTTCCTTTTAAAGTGCAATTCGGTACATTCCCAATGCTGTGCAACCATCCTGTCTAGTTTCAAAACATTTTTGTTATCCCCTAAGGAGACCTATACCTATTAAGCAGCTGTTCCCCATTTCCCCTGCCCTCTTCCCCCAGCGGCTGGTAACCAATAATGTCTCTGGGTTTACCTGTTGGATATATTTCATATACGTAGAATCTTAGCATGTGGACTTTTGTGTCTGGCATCTGTAATAGCATGTTCTCTGTTGATGTTCGAAGCATTTATCAGTACTTCATTGTGTGGATAATACATTTTGCTTATCCGTTTATCTTTTGATTTTCACTGTTGAGAATAGTGCTGCTGTGATGTACATTTTTTTTAAAAAACCTAACACTTCCCTAATTGCTTGAGGAGTGAAGCTGGTTAAGTTTTTGCTTATGAGGGCACATTAGTACCATTTTTCAAGTGGCTCAGCCTTAACTGTTGTCTCATTTTTAAGCATTGTTTCATTTGGTTTTTGTGTCTCCGGGATTTGCTTCAGTGCAAGTTATCCTACTTTTTCTAAGTGCTTTATTTTTGAAATTAATTGTAAAAGTCCCTAACTCAGTGCCGAGATTGTAGTAAATGCTCCTTCGGTGTTTGTTTTCCCTCCTCAATTTTCTAGTGAGACCTCTTAATAGAATTTATGCTGGCTTCCTGGTGGTTATCAGTACAGATTAGAGAGAAATGGGTGTTCTGAGGGTAGTTTCTGTTTGGGTTTTAGTATTTCAGCATTCTTTCTTAAGGATCTGTTTGTCACTGTGTCACTTTTGCATATATTAATGTTTGGGGTATTCTTTTTGTTACAGAAATGCATCGTGATTCCTGTCCATTGGACTGTAAGGTTTATGTAGGTAATCTTGGAAACAATGGTAACAAGACTGAATTGGAACGAGCTTTTGGCTATTACGGACCACTCCGAAGTGTGTGGGTTGCTAGAAACCCTCCCGGCTTTGCTTTTGTTGAGTTTGAAGATCCCCGAGATGCAGCCGATGCTGTCCGAGAACTAGATGGGAG
>JAPYYM010000583.1:0-14511 GCA_028534135.1 Potos flavus
CGTGGGAGACGCCAGTAGGAGGGGCACGTCGGTACGTGGGGGACGCCGGCAGGAGGGGCACGCCGGTAGGTGGGGGAAGCCAGCACGTGGGAGATGCCAGTAGGAGGGGCACGTCGGTACGTGGGGGACGCCGGCAGGAGGGGCACGCCAGTAAGTGGGGGACGTCGGTACGTGGGGGACGCCGGCATGTGGGGGACGCCGGCAGGAGGGGCACTCCGGTACGTGGGGGCTGCCCGCATGTGGGGGACGCTGGCAGGAAGGGCACGCCGGTATGTGGGGGACACCGGCACGTGGGGAACGCCTGCAGGAGGGGCACGCCGGTACGTGGGAGACGCCGGCCGGTGGGGGAGATCGGCAGGAAGAGGACGCTAGCACGAGGGGGACGTCAGCACGTGAGAGACGCCGGCAGGCAGAGCACGCCGGTAGGTGGGGCACGTGGGGCACGCCGGCACGTGGGGGACGCCGGCAGGAGGGGCACGCCGGTACATGGGAGACGTCAGCAGGTGAGGGACGCCGGCAGGAGGGGCACGCCGGCACGTGGGGGACGCCGGTAGGAGGGGCACGCCGGCACGTGGGGGACGCCGGCAGGGGGGGCACGCCGATACGTGTGGGACGTCAGTACGTGGAGGACGCCAGTATGTGGGGGGCGCCTGGACATCTGTGAGCTCTCCGGGGCCGGAGGGAGCTCCCCACCCTGTCTTCCTCCGTGTCGGGGGGTCGCAGCCAGCGCCAAGTGCTTCCTCTTCGGGGGTAGGGGAGACAACCCCCGGGGTGGCGTCTGCAGGATGTCTGCTGGTGGTGAGTCCGTAGAGTCAGGCGCGCGCCGGGATGAGGGGCTTGGGCTGCTACCGTGTTCGGAGACCGGGAAGGGGGGGGGCGGGGACCTCTGGGTGCACCGTGTGCTGACCCCGGGAGGGGGACGATAGGAGGTTGTCCCAGGGCAGTGTCCTGGGAGGTGCAGCTGGGGCCCTGGCCGCCCAGGGCAGTTACCGCATCCCAGCCTGCTAACCCCGAGTCTGTGTGTGCACCGGGATCCCAGCCCTTCCCTTTCCGGGCGGACGGGCGGGGCGGGGAGGTGGGCAGTGCGGGGTCCAGCTTGGTTAGGAAGGGGAGTCAGCTGTCTCAGTTGCCTCCCAGAAGCCCTCTTGGGTTTGTCCGTGTTGGGTTGACACATCCAGTCGCTGCTTTGTGATTGGAGAGACGGGAAAGAAAAATGCAGACCATAAACCCTTTTCGAGCAGAGCGCGCGTGTCTGATGTCCTTGAAACGTAACTGGCACTCTGTCATCTCAAAAAGCGGAAGTTGGTTCAGGAATGGGGCATCATTCTGTGACTGTGTGGGGGCGGGGGGCTTGTGGGACTCCTGGCTCGTGCGGACAGCGCGGGTGGCCACCGTGGTACCTGGGATCGCGGGAGTTCGACTGGGAAGCTTGCGGGACTCTGGCAAAGCGGGAGCACGCCCCGCTAACCTGACCAAGGACCTCGGAAGGCCTTGTTCGGAGCTGGGAATGCCTGACCAGAGCGGGGACTCCCCTGTCTGGGGCCAGGTGCATAAATAAGGGCATGCCGCGTGGGACGGCAGTGTGCGGGGACCTCCCCCACTGCGGCGGGGTTCTAAGACTGAAGGTGCCCACCGGCGCAGTTTGGGGAAGTGGCCGCTGAAAAGGATGTGTCTGAGGACCTGGGGGACGGACACACAGGGGTGGACCCAGTGTCCCGTGCCCACAGCCTGACCCCCGCACCTCCTGGGCGCGCGTGAACGAGCCAGCCTGGCCCTTCCCCTGAGCACTTGGCCTTGCAGCCAAGAACTCCCCGTCTCAGGGATACACCCGAGGTGTTCGGTTAACTTAATCTCACAATGGCCCCAACATTGCAGGTGCCGTCACCTGTTTAATGTGAACGCAGTACAGCTGAGAAACTACGCATTGACCTGTTCCCTTTTTCTGGTTTTTTTAATGTAAAACGTATACGACATAAAAGTTGCTATCTTAACCGGTTTAAGTGCACAGTTGGGTGGCTTTATGAAGGCCTTTCACACTGTTGCGCACCCGCAACCATCCATCTCCAGGACTCTCCTCTTCTTGCAAATGGAAACGCTGTCCCCACAGAACACTCGCTCCTTGTGACCCTCTTCCTGGCCTGCCCCCTGCCATTCTCCTTCCTTCCTTATCTCCCTCCCCACCCTTCCCTGTGTGTCTTCTGATCTTGGGCATCTCCCTGTTACTGCCGGCGTGTCTACACTGACCCAGGATGCATCGTTAACATCCCAGGCGTGTTAACTGGAAACTGATGTCTAACGCCCCCGGTATTACTTACATAGCCTTGAGAGGTCTCCACTGTATGTCTGCACTGCCCTGGGATATCGCCCTAATTCCCCAGGTGTGTCTGCATTATCTGGGATGTCTCCCTAATTCCCAGCTGTGTCAACATGGTCCTCGGTTATCTCAAAATTTCTCTAAATCGTAAAGATCTGGAATGCATTCGTAATTCCCAGGTCACGTCTATGTGGATTTGAGACTTGTCCCTAATAACCCAGGTGTGTCTACACGGACCGTTGTCTGCCTAACCTCCCCAGGTGTGTGTGTGATTACCTGGGATCTCCACTCCCCAGGTATGTCTCACCTGATGTGGTTTGTATCCATAATATCCCAGGTGTATCTAAACTGACTTTGGTGGTTTTAGGTTTACCTTCACCTGGGATAGCAACCTCATCCTCCAGGTGTGTCTACTCTGAGCTGGTATTCCCTGTAGAATGAGGTATCAAGGTGTCTTTCTATCCTTAGATTCCTGCATAATTTTTCCTGTGTTTCTTTTAAACATTTTTTTAAAGATTTATGTATTAGAGAGTGTGTGTTCAAGGGGAGGGGCAGGGGGAGAAGGGGAGAGAGAATCCCCAAGCAGATTCCCTACTGAGCATGGAGCCCAACTTGGGGCTCGATCTCATGACCCTGAGATCGTGACCTGAGCCGAAATCAAGAGTCAGACACTTAACCAACTGAGCCACCCAGGGACCCCAACCCTGTGTTTCTACACGGATTCGGGATGTCTCCCTATTCCCCCAGATGTGTCTAGGCTGATGCAAGATGTCCCTCATATTCCTGGTGTGTCTGCTCTGACTTGGACGTCCAACTCCTCGGGTGTATCTACAGTGACCTGAGATGGCTCCACATAGTAACCCAGACAGGTCTGCTCTGGCCTGTGATGTCCCAGGAGTACCCAAGGTGCGTCCAACTTTACCTTGGAGGTTTCCCTTATTCCGAGGGGTGTCTCAACTGTCCTTGGAGCCTCCCTAATTCACCAGATGTGTCTATACTGACCTGAGCTATTTCTTATTCCCCGGGTGTGTCTGCTCTGACCTGTGATGTCTACTATCTGTAGTGTTTACTCTTACATTGGATGGCTCCCTAGTTCCATGAGTATATGTACAGTGACCTTTGGTGTCACCTTGTTTTGCACGTTTTTCCGCCCCTGCGATGTCCTAATTCTCTCGGGGTGTCTGCCCTGAACTTGGGTGATTGTCTAACTTGCCATGTGTCTGTCCTTACCTAGGATGTCTCCCTAATACCACAGGTGTCTCTACCCTGACGTGGTAGATCTCCCATACTCCCTAGGTTAGTCTACACTGATATGAATGTCTCCCTACTTCCCCAGGTGTGCCATTACTAGACTGCATTTTCTGCATGGTATCTAAGGTGTGTCCAGCATGAACTTGGATGTCTCCCTGATTATACTCACCTTTGATATTTTCCATACAACTCTCCGTGTATGTGGTATGTCTCGTTAAATCGAGTGACGTAGGTACACTGTGTTGGGGTGTCTCCCTTAATCCCAGTGTCTGTACTCCATACGTGATGTGGCCCCATATTCCCAGTCTACGCTGACCTGCATTGTCTCCCCAATCGTGCAGGTGTTTGTCCAGTGACTTTGGAAATCCCAGCAATGCCCCAAGTATGTCTTTACTCATTGGATGTCACCTGAATTCCCTAGATGTGTCTTACCCTGACCAGAGATAACTCCCTGGTTTCCCCCGCATGGACATTGTGGTCTAGAATGTCTCATTATCGCCAAGGTGTGTCTGCGTTGACCTGGGCACTCCTCCTCAGTTCCCAGGAGTCAACCTAAGAAGCCAACTAAGGCTTGGGAATTTTTCCTGAGGAGCTAGGTGTGTATACAGTGACCTGGGTTGTCGATTTCCCCAGTGTGTGCACCCTGACCCGAGGTGTCCCCCGGCTACTTCACCAAGTGTGTTTACACTTGCCAGCTATAGTGTGCCTTTTCCTCAGGTGTGTCTAAATTATACCAAGATGTCTCCCTATTTCCCAAGTTATGTCTTTTTAATCTGTTTTTATAAATCTCACTTGTTGGATATATCCAAGACTAAGGTGTTTACACTGATCTGGGAAGCCTCCCTCCTTCTGGGATATACCCATGTTTCCTCAGATGTGTTTAATCTTACCTGGGATTTCCCTATAATTGCTTAGGTGTGTCTGCCAGGAACATCGTTCTCTCCCTAGTCCTGAGATGTGTCCACCCTGACCTGGGATGTATCTACTTCCTCAGGAGTGTCTATTATAAACTGTCTCCTATCCCTCACTTCCCATGTGTGTTTACACTGACCTGGAAGGCCACCTTCATAACCTCAGTGTGTTCACTCTGAACTAGAAAAGTCTCTCTGGTTCCCCAGGTGTATTCACTCTGACCTGATGGTCTCCCAAACCCCGGGTATATCTGCACTGTCCTGGGATGTCTACAGAATTCCTGAGGTATCTCTAATCTGACCTAGTGTTTCTCTCAAATAACCCAAGTGTGGGTACGTTGATTTGGGGGTGTTTCCCCAATTCCACAGGTTTTTCTACACAGACTTGGGATGTTTCCGTAATTGTGCAGACAGTGGTCATCTAATTACCCATGTGTGTTACCTTGATCTGGAACGGCTCACTGATAACCAGGTGTGTCTTTACTGACCTGGAAATTCTTAATTCCCCAGCCGTTTCTACACTTATTATAGGTCTCCCTAATAACCAGGGGTGTCTTCGACCTGGGATGTCTCCCTCATCATCAGTTGTGCCTACTCTAATGTGGAATGTGTCACTAATTCCCCGGCTCTGTCTACACTGACCTGGGATGTGTTGCTCATTTCCCAGATGGGTCTTCAATAACCTTGGATATTCTCTTAATTTACTAGCTATGTCTACGCTGATCTGGGATTTCTAATACCCCAGGTGTTTCTACCCTGACCTGGAATGTTTTCTTCATTCACCAACTGTGTCTGCCCTCAACTTAAAGCATCTCTGGAAATTCCTAGGCGTGTCTCGTCTGATGTGGCATATCCTTTCGTAGCCTACTTGGGTCCACACCGACATGCATGAGTTCCTAATTCTCAGATGCTTCTATCATGACTTGGGATGTCACCCTAATTCCTCAAGGGTGTCTGCCCTGACCTGGTTTGTCTCTCTGATTTCCGAGGTATATACAAATTGACCTGGGACGGGTTACTAGTCCCTAATGTGTGTGTCTGTGCACCTGGGATATGTCATTAAAACAGGGTTTATCTTTGCTGCTACGGAGTCTCCCTGTTTTCTCTGTCCTTCCTACACTGACTGGAAAGGTCTCCTTAATTTCATAGGTGTGACTATTTGGTGTCTTTCCAGTTCCTGAGATGCATCTAAACAAACTGACTTGGATTGTTTCACGAAGCCCTCAGATGTGTCTACCAAAACTGGTATGGTTTCCTAACAGGTATGTCTGCACTGAACGAGGATGTCGTCTTAATTCCCTCGGTGTTTCAGCCCCGATCTAGGAGAACTCCACAGGTTCCCAGGTATGTCTGCCTTGACATTGGAGGTTTTGGGTTTAAAAAAAAAAAAGTTGACCGATATAATTGACATACAGCAGTAAGTTTTAATACATTGATTTGATACATTTAATACATTTACGTATGGCGACGTGATCACCGTTGTAGCATTAGTACATCTGTCGCATCTCGTGATTACGTCTTTTAAGATCTAGTCTCTCAGCAGCTTTGATGTTTATGGTACAGTACCGTTGCCTGTAAACACTCGCTGTGTGTTCCGTCTCCAGAGCTGATTTATCTACTAGTTGCGAAACATTGTCTCTCCGACTGTCCCACTCTCACCAAACCGCCCCCCCACCCCCCGCCACTGGCAGCCATTTTACTGTTTTTACAAGTCTGACTTCTTAAGATTCTACATGTGAAATTATACAGTATTTGTTTTTCTCTAGTTTATTTCGCTTAGTATAATGTCCTCGAGGTCCATCCCTTATGTCCAAATGTCAGGATTTCCTTCCTTCTTGTGGCTGAATAATGTTCCATTGTGTATACGCACCACACCTTCTCATCCACTCACTCGTTAGTGAACACTTAAGTGGTTTACATATCTTGGCTGTTGTAAATAATGCTGCATTAACCGTGGGGAAGCAGATATCTTTTCAATGTCCTGTTTTCTTTTCTTTGGCTATATACCTGAAAATGGGCCTTCCAGATCCATACAGCTGGTCTATTTTTAGTTTCTAAAGGAGCCTCCATAGTGTCCCTAGGGGCTAGACATCCCACCAGCAGAGCACATGGTTCTCGTTTCTGCACATCCTCACCAGCACTTGTTCCTTGTCATCTTGGTGATCGCTGTTCCAGCAGGCGTGAAGTGTTGCTCGTTGTGATTTTGATCAGTATTTCCTTGATTATCGTAACGTTGAGTATCTTTTCATGGACCCGTTGACCATTTGGAAAAATGTCTGTTAGTTCCTCCGTCCATTTTTTTTTAATCAAATCTTTGGGTTTATTACAGAGTTGTATGTTCTTTATATGCATATTTTTTATTTTAATCCTTCACCCAACACATGGTCTGCAAATGTTTTCTCCCATTCCATAGGTTGCCTTTACATTTTTTAATTTTTTCTTTGCTGTGCAGAAGCTGGTTAGTTAGATGTCCCACTGGTGTTTTGCTTTTGTTGTGCTTTTGCTTGTCCTATCCAAAAAAGTCGTCGCCGATATCAACATCGAAGATCTTCTTCCCTACATTTTCTTCTCGGGAGTTCTGTGGCATCGGGCTTTATGTTTAAGTCCTTAATCTGTTTCCAGTTAATTTTTGTGAGTTGAGTGTTGTAAGAGAAGGCTTAAGTTTTCCCAACACCATTTGTTGAAGAGGAGACTGTCCTTTCCCCATTAGGTGTTTCTGGCTCCCTTGTCAAATATTAGTTGGCCATACCTGTGTGGGTTTATTTCAGGGTTCTCTGTTTTGTTCCATGGTCTTTGTGTCTGTTTTTATGCCAGTACCATTACTGTTTTCATTACCATATTTTTGTGGTACAGTTTGAAATCAGGCAGTGTGGTCCCTCTGGATTTGTTCTTTTCTAACAGGGTTGCTCTGTTTGGGTTGTTCTTTGGGGGAGGCTCCATATACTTTTAGGATGGTTTTTTTCTGTTCCTGTGAAAATTGCCGTTGGGATTTTGATAGGGGTTACAGTGAGTCTGTAGATGGTTTTGTGTAGTGTGGCCATTTTAAGAATATTAGTTCTTCCCATCCATGAACATGGGACATCTCCATTTGTATCTTCTTCAGTCTCTCTCATCAAATTCTTACAGTTTTCACATCATGCAGATCTCTGGTGTCCTTTGTTAAATTTAATCCTATTTTATTTTTGATACTGTGTGATTGAGATCATTTTCTTTTTCACATGTAGGGGAAGGGCAGGGAGGAAGCCCAGGGAGCCCTGTCCGTGGGCGGGAGCCCTGTCCGTGGGCCTCCCCCCCCCCCCCCCCCCCCCCGGGCCTCCCTGCGTGTGAGCAGGGGGCCTGGGTGTTGGGATCTGGGCAGGGCAGGTGCTGGTGGGGGGAGGGGCTGCATCTGCTGTGAGTTAAGTCACTTTTAAACCAGGAGAGAGTGAGCCTGAGTCTGAGAGCCTTGCAGGTTGCTGTACTTGGCTAGCAATTAGGAAGAAGGGTATTCGGCGGTATTTCCTTGAATTTAAGGTAAAAATTGAGTCATTTTTTAAAATAGTGTATTTGGGGTGCCAGGCTGGCTCAGCTCCTAGAGCACACCATTCTTGATCTCGACATTGTAAATTCAAGCCTGTCCTGGAGCCCTTTCCGGAGCGATCTCCATAACCGCAGGCCACTTATGCAAGTAAGCGTGTATGTGTATACGTGTGACAACCGACAGTGAACGTGGCAGCTAGAACAACTATCAAACGAAAATGGTTCTTTTTTTTTTGACTAGTGTTAGGTCCACAGCAAAACTGAGAGAAGTGTAGAGTTTTCCACATCCTCCCTGCCCCGTGCACGGCCTCCCCGTGATCAACACCCTCCCCACCAGACGGGACATTTGTTGCCGCTGAACCCACATGGGCAGGTCATCACCTGCCGGGGTCCGTGGTTTGCTGCTCGTTCGCTCCCGGCGTTGGAGGTCCCGTGGGCTCGCGGGTGCCCAGCTGTGTGACAGAAGGGACCCGTCACCACGGGGTCCCACGGAGTGCTCTCACTCCCCTGGAAATCCTCCGCTAGTTACCCTTCCCTCCCTCCTGCCCTCACCGCGGGCAGCCTCGGGTCCTCTCACCGTCTTCTTGGCTCTGCCTTTTCCAGAGTGTCCCGGGGTTGGAACCACGCGGCCGGTGGTCTTTCCAGAGCGGCTGCTCTCGCGGAGTGATACGCCCCTCAGGCTCCTCCTGTCTCTGTCCCTTTCCCAGTTGTACTGAGTATAACCGACATCGTACGAGTTTTAAGGTGTCCGGGGTATGGATTCGAAACACCTTGATGGACGTGTTCGCTTTTGCGTACATACCCCGTAATTTATTGGGGGGACCGTGTGCGATTCACTCTCTCCCAACTTGCAAGTTCATTATATAGTATTAACTCTAATTAGGGTTCCCAGCAGATCCCCAGAGTTTGTCTTATAACTGGAAGTTTGCCCCTTTGACCAACTTCTCCCCACGTCCCCCACCCAGAGTCCTTGATAACCACCGTTCTGTCTCTGCGTTCACTCTGTGTCTGAGTTCTTTTTTTTAAGATTTTATTTATTTGACAGAGAGAGAGATCACAAGTAGGCAGAGAGGCGGGCAGAGAGAGAGGGGGAAGCAGGCTCCCCACTGAGCAGAGCACCCGATGCGGGGCTCCATCCCAGGACCCTGAGACCATGACCTGAGCCGAAGGCAGAGGCTTTAACCCACTGAGCCACCCAGGCGCCCCCCTGAGTTCTTTTTGCTTTTTTTTTTTTCCCCCCAATTCCACATATAAGTGAGGTCATACTGTATTTGTCTTTGTCATATTTTATTTACCGTAATGCCCTCCAGGTCCATCCATGTTGTTGAAAATTACAGCATTCTCTTTTTTTCTCCACCCTAAATATTCCATAGCGCACAGACCCCATTTTCTCTTCTCCATCATCCATCCACGGTCATTGAGGTTGTTTCCATGTCTTGGCTGCTGTGAGTAATGCTTCGTGAACATGGGGGAGCAGGTAGCTCTTTGAGACCCTGTTTCATTTCCTTTGGAAATATGCCCAGAATTGGGATTGCTGGGCCATATGGAAGTTCTATTGTTAATTTGTCGAGGCCCCTCCATTTGTTCACCACTGCGACAGTAGCAGTGTCACCTCCCAGCAGCGGTGCACCAGGAACCCTTTCCTCCCTGTCCCCGCTGGTTTTGACAGTGGCTGTCCTAACAGGTGTGAGGGGATGTCTCCTTGTGGTTTTGATTTGCATTTCCCTGACGATGACTGATGTTGAGCACATTTTCATCTGCCTGTTGGCCATCTGCATGTGTTCTTTGGAAAAAGGTTTATACACTTCTTTTTTTTTAAAGATTTTATTTACTTATTTATTTGAGAGAGAGAGAGAGATCACAAGTAGGCAGAGAGGCAGGCAGAGAGAGAGGAGGAAGCAGGCTCCCCGCTGAGCAGAGAGCCCGATGCAGGGCTCGATCCCAGGACCCTGAGATCATGACCTGAGCTGAAGGCAGAGGCTTTAACCCCCTGACCCACCCAGGCGCCCCGGTTTATTCATTTCTTTGGCCCGCTTTTTTAATTAGTTTTTTTGGCATGGAGTTGTAGGAGTTCTTTACATAGATGAACTCCCATCAGATATAGGATTTGTAAGTATTTTTTTCACGTTCTGTAGTTTGTCTTTGCATTTTGTTGATTTTCTTTTGCTGTGCAGAACTTTTTAGTTGGTTGTAACCTACTTATTAACTTTTGCTTTTGTTGCTTGCGATTTTGGTGTCCTGTCCAAAGTGTCGTCCCCAAGACCAATGTCAAGGAGCTGCTTTACTGTGTTCTTTAGGAGCTCCTTGGCTCCAGGCTTTGTGCGTCATTAATCAACTTCAAGGTGTTCGGTGAGTGGTGTAAGCTAGGGGTCCAGTTTCATTCTCGTCCGTGTGGCTGTCCAGCTTTCCCAACACTGTTGATCGAAGAGACCGTCCTTTCCGCATTGAGTAATCTGGGCTCCCTCGTCAAATATTAGTTGACTATATGTGCCAGGGTGTGTTTCCGGGCTTTCCGTTTCGTTCTGTTGGTCAGTGTGTTTAATTTTATGTCAGTACCGTGTTGTTCTGAGGACCACAGCTTTGTACGACACCGTGAAGTCAGGACGTGTGATGCTTCAGGGTTGCTTTGCCTTGAGGGGGTCTTCTGTGGTTCCGTACGAGTTTGAGGATTTTTTTTTCCATTTCTGTGGGAAAATGACACTGAAATTTTGATAAGGATGGCCTTGAATCTGTGGGGTTGTGTGGCCACAATATTAATTCTTCTGACCCATGAACATGGAATGTCTTTCCATTTGTGTCTTCAATTTCCTTCAAGGTCTTAAGTTTTCATTGCGTAGATCTTTTACCTCTTTGGTTAAATTTATTCCTAAGTATTTTCTTGGTTTTGGTACCATCGTGAATGGAATGGTTCTCTTTATTTCTTTTTTCAAGTATGTCATTAGTACTGTATAGACACACACTGATTTGTGTGGCTTTTGTGTCCTGAAACTTTACTGAATTCACGGATTAGTCCCAACAGGTTTTTTTGTTGTTGGAATCCTTCAGGTCTTCTATGTATAAGGTCCTATTATCTATAAAGGCAATTTTTTTTTCCAATTTCGATGCCTTTATTTCTTTTTCCTGCCAGATTGCTCTGGTTAGGACTCTCCAGTGCTGTGTTGAATGGGAGTGGTGAGAGTGGGCATTCTTGTCTTGTTCCTGGCCACAGAGGAAAGGCTCTAACCCTTCACCATTGGGTATGATACTAGCTGTGGGCTTGTCATACATCACCTGTATTATGTTGAGGTATGTCCTATACCCAATTTGTTGAGGGTTTTTATCATCAAAGGATATTGTATTTTTGCCAAATTGTTTTCTGCATCTATTGACATGATTCGATAATTTTTATCTTCACTCTTTTAATGTGCTGTGTCACGTTTACTGACTTTATATTTTTAACCCTCCCTGCATTGCAGGGATGAATCACAGTTGATCATGACGCATGATCCTTTTACTTGCGCTACCGGATTCAGTTTGCTGATACTTTGTTGAGAAGTTTTGCGTCCATGTTTATCAGGAATCTTAGTCTATAGTTTCCTTGTCCTCTCCTTGTCTGCCTTTGGTCAGGGGAATGCTGGCCTTGTAAGATGAGTTTGGGAGTGTTTCCTCCTCTTGAATTTTTTGTAAGAGTTGGAGAAAGATTGGTGTTAGCTCTTCCGTAAGTGTTTGGCAGAATTCACCAGTGAAGTCGTCTGGTCCTGGGCTTCTCTGTGTTGAGAGGTTTTTGATCCCTGATTGGATCTCTTTCCTTGTTATTGGTCTGTTTGTTTGGGTTTTTTTTTCCCCCCATTCTTTTTGATTCAACCTTGGTAGGTTATGTGTTTCTAGGAATTTATCCATCCTTCTAGGTTATCCAGTTTGGTGACCTGTAATTCTTCATAGTAGTCTCTTAACAATCCTTTTTGTTACTGAGGTACTGATTGTAATGTCTCTTCCTTCATCTGATTTTATTTGAGTCTTCTCTTTTTTGTTCGTGTAGCTAAATATTTGTCAATTTTGTTGATCTTTGTTAATTTTCATTGTTGGAGGGGGGACAAAAACAAGGGATGTCTTAAGCCACCATCATGACATACCCTCCAGCTCATCTCTTTTTATCACTGAATAGTACTCCATTTTCTGTATGTACCACAGTTTGTCCATTCATTCACTCACTGAAGAACATCTCTGTGCCTTCTAAGATGTGGCAATTATGAACAAAGCTGCTGTAAACATGTGTGCAGGGTTTTTTTGTGTGTGGACGTAAGTTTTCAGCTCCATGGGGTAACTACCAGGCGAGGAGCTTGCTGGATCTGATGGTAAGACTGACTTGTGTTGAGTTTTTTAAGAAACCACCAAACTGGGGGCGTCTGAGTGGCTCAGTTAAGGGTCTGACTTTTCATTGCAGCTCAGGTCACGATCTCAGGATCGTGAAATCGAGCCCCGTGTCAGGCTCCGCACTCAGCAGGGAGTCTGTTGGAGATTGTCTCTCTCCCTCTGCCCCTCCTCCTGCTTGTGTGGACACTCTCACTTTCTCTCTCTAAAAATAAATAAATCTTAAAAGAAGGAAACAAAGAAAGAAGCCACCAAACTGTCTGCTGGAGTGGCTGTGCCATTTTGCGTTCTGGATGTTCCATGTCCTCTCTAGAAATTGGTGTTACTACGTTCTGGACTTTCCAGACTTGGGTCAGTCTGCAGGTGCGTAGTGATACCTTGTTTTACTTTGCGTTTCTCGGACATACAATGTGGAGCATGTTTTTAATGCTTATTTGCCATTTGTCTACTTTGGTGAGCGGTCTCTTCAGGTCACTGGTCAATGTCTATTGTTGAGTTTGAAGAATTCTTTCTATACTTTTGGTAACAAAATCCCACATCAGAAGTGGCTTGTCAGGGCGCTGGGTGGGTCAGTTGGCCAAGAGTCACACTCTCGATTATGGCTTAGGTCATGATCTCAAGGTTGTGAAATCGAACCCCTAGTCGGGGTCCGTGCTCAGTGGGGAGTGTGGTGGGATTCTGTCTCCCTGTGCCCCCCCCCCACTTGCGCACACAGGCACACACACCCTCTCTCTCTCAAATAAAATCTTGAAGACAAGCCACTTTTTTTAAATCACTTGACAATGTCCTTCACAGAAAAATTTAAGTGCAGCTTATGAATTATTTCCTTCATGGGTCGGGTCGTGTCTTTGGTGTCACAGCTGAAATGTTGTCACCTTGCCCAAGGTCACAGGTTTTCTCCTGAGTCATCCTCCAGAAAGTTTTGAATTTTAGGCCTGCGAGCCATCTTGAGTTGATCCTGAGTCTGGATTCTGTTCGCTTTTCTGTGAGCATGTTCAATCGTTCCAACACCATTTGTTGAAAGACGGTCTTTGCTCCGTTGTTTGCTTTTTTCCGGCATCGAGATTGGTAGACTGTATTTGTGTGGGTCTGTTGCTGGCTTCCCTCCTGTTCTGTTGATGTTTGTGGCTCTCACCAGGGCCGCCCTGCGTGAGCACTGTGGCATCCCAGGAAGGCTCCGAGTGAGGTAGGCAGCCCTCCTCCTCTTCTCCTCCTCCCTCTCTCTCCTTCCCCTCTTCCCCCCTCCCCTCTTCTTTCCCCCCAACTACAAATTCCCCCTAACACCCCAGGGCTGTTGTCTTCCCCTCAGTGGCCTTTCCCTTCTGCCTCATGCCCATGAGATGCCCTCCAGTGACACAGATAAAGACGCCACCAACCAAAGGACTGGCAAGAGTGGCTAGGAAGTGGGGGGGGAAGAGAGGGAGGGAGGAAGGAGGGAGAGAAATGGAGGGGGGAGGGCCTTTTAAAGCTTCTGGTCGGAAGTGACGCACATAACTCTCTCCCACGCTTATTTGGCCAAAGCAGGGTCAGCGGGCCCGCCTGAGTCAGGCGGGGTTGCCATACAGAATCCTGTCCCGGGGGAGAAGCTGATACAAACAGCGGGGCCCGTCACAGTCTGTCTCCCGAGGACTGCCTTGATTCTCCCAGGGAAAGATCTGGTTCTTTCCTTGTACTGAAGTTGAATTTACGAATCCCAGTGCACAGCCCAGTGGATTTTCACGAGGGGGCACCTGGTGGCCTGCACTCAGGTAGGGAAGCGAGGTTGCCCGCAGAGGACCCCCACCCCACCCCCCGCCCCCGCAGAAGCAGCGCCCCGTGTGTCCGGCAGGAGTCACTGAAAGCGCAGGTTAGGACTGTGGGGACAGGGCGGTTCCGGGGAGAAGGGGGGCCCGGAGCTGTGCCTGGGGGGGTCGGCTCCCAGGACAAAGCGCCCGAACTCCGCTTCCCTTCGCCCTGCTCGCTGGCGGTTGCTTCCCGTCCCCCTTTATTCCCGAGCAGTCCGTCCTCCAGCAAAGCCAGTGAGCAGCTGAAGGGGACGAAAGGCGCTCGCTGTTACCCTGTGGGCATCTCAGCCCCGGGAAGCAGCAGCGAGCGTCCACGCACATGAAAACTGAGCGAACGTAGATACTCGGCGGCCTCGCCTCCTAGGGTTTGTGCTGTTTCTAT
>JAPYYM010000584.1:0-14510 GCA_028534135.1 Potos flavus
CCCCTGTGTGCTCACTCACTCTCTCTCTCTCCTCTCTCTGTGATCATGGCTCCCTCCCCTCCACAGCACCCATTAGTTCTTCTCTCCCCCAAATCAACCCTCTGCACCTCCTACCTTCCATGACACGGCCACTTTTCTATCTGTAGATGTGCAGTTTGTTCTCTCAGGCCTCAATTTCTTGAGTGTTCAGAATGATTTAGTATTGATCTAGCTGTGTTTCAGGCAGGAGGCAAGCTTAAGGTGCCCTTACTCCTCGATCATCTTAACTCCTCTGAAATCTTTTCTTTCTTTAATCACTTAAATTTTTATCAAAGACAAACAAATGAAGACTATTTATTTCTAAAACAAGTCTGGTTTAAACAAACTTGTTCTAATTATTTATATAAGTATAGCTAGAATAGTAATTGACTGTCTAAATTATTTTAAATCTGCTTTGCTGGAATATTTTATAAGGAATTTCATATTAAGGTTTTGGTAGCCTCTTAACACCAGAGCCATGCCAAATATTTGTTGGTAGATTTGCCTGCAATACCTTAGATTCAGGTGAATTTCCTCATCTTGAAGCCCCCAAAATATTTCAAGTTTTCTGCACCTGCCAGGATGTAAACCTCTTTATTCACGTGGTAAGGCAGCTCAGCTCTGTAAGCAAGGTACCAGACCAATTTTTCCAAGGGGCTCTATTGGCTCCATAAAGATAATTTTGGCTCCTTAAAGCTGTCTGGTCAGGGGCGCCTGGGTGGCTCAGTGGGTTAAAGCCTCTGCCTTCAGCTCAGGTCACGATCTCAGGATCCTGGGATCAAACCCCGCATCGGGCTCTCTGCTCAGCAGGGAGACTGCTTCCCCCTCTCTCTCTGCCTGCCTCTCTGCCTACTTGTGATCTTTCTCTCTCTGTCAAATAAATAAATAAAATCTTAAAAAAAAAAAAAAAAAAAGCTGTCTGGTCATATCTGAGTCGATGTATGTCTCTCCCAAATGTGATGTTCCAGTCAAAGCCTTGGTAAAATAAACAATGTTTCCACTGGTGTCCTGTTCCAAGAAGAACACATTCTCCTTAAACTCATGCAAATAATTATAATTGCCTTGAATAAGAGAAAATTCACTAAGGGTTTCTGAATTTTGGAGAGTTCAGATAAGGATAAAAGATAAATGTTTCAATTTCCTCAAAAAGGAATATTTTATCATATTTCTCTCAGTCATAGATATCTTAAGAGGAAAAATTTCCTTAAACCTGGAAAAGCAGAGAACCAGCAATGTTTCAAACAGGAGCCATAAAAACTATAATCATCTCAATTTATACAGTCCTGTGTTACTAATTTTTTTTCTTTGTGAATGCAGTTTTCCCACTAGTTCTGGAAATCCTTACTCAGTTTAGTTTTATGATTTAGGGTATGAGAAAACTGTTTTTGTTAAAAGTCCTCCTCACTGACCTCCTTAAAGACAAAACTCATTAAAGATTTGATGAGAGTTAGCTATAATTCAGTCTACTAGGAAATCCATTTATTCCTATGACATAACATTTCAATAATTAGGATTGCATGTGATGACATTATATCAAAACCTTAGGAATTTTATATGATTTTTGTAATAGTTATACCATTTACCCACACTATTTAACCTAACATATGACACTGCTTTCCATGGTCCTTAACATATTAAATGAAGCAGCTTAAATAGTCAAAAAGACTTCATTTAGAATTTGAGTACTTGAGAACTTCTGTTAAAAACCATAGAAGGCTTTAGACTGCATGCCTTAATAAGGTTATAGATCATTATAAACTTAATATTTATGTTTGCTCAAAGCAGCAATAAGAAATTCTACAGAGGTTATATATTTTTTACCAAAACTTTGCTCCTTTATCATTGAGAAGTTTTAGTTCTCTTAAGGAATCAAACACTTGATAAAGATAGGAACTTTTTTTTCTGGGCAGGTAAAGAAAAAAAATTTTTTTTTCTTTTTTTTTTTTTTTTTATCAAGAGCACACCACAGTCCAAGAAAACTGTCTTTTAACAGAAAAGGCAATCTCAATCTTAAGGTCTTAAAACTACCAATGTACTTTTAAAACTCACTTATTCCAATCTTAGTTCTGGTCACACATAAAATTCTTTTCCAAAGAATTCCCTTCACAAACCTTCTACAAATTTCTTTCTTTTTCATATTTTGTCGTAAACTTTCTTTTTCTAAGTAAGCTCTCTCCTTTAAGGATAAAATTACTTCCTTTCCCTCAACAAAAATGTGCTGGCATTCTTTATACCTTTCTCACATATTTCCTACTTTTCCTACATAGATGTTTCCCTTATCATCTTTATAAGTCTCACATGTAGCAGAATTTAACTCTTAGAAACTTTAGTCTCTAGTGAAAACTTAGTAACCTTGTATAAACTGTTATACCAGAATTGTTTAGGTTGAAAATTTATGGATACATTTCATTATCTCTAAAAATTAGTGCTCTCCCATTGTACAGTCTTTTAATAAAATATAAAACGTGTTTACTAACAGTCTCAAATTTGTCTTTAGTTTCTCTGTAATAAGAAGCCAAGTGGATAAACTTATGCTTGGTAATCAGTGTTTTACTATTCTGTCTTATTTAGAAGCATTTAGATATTCAATAATTTAACCCAATTTATCATTTAACTTAGCAAAATGTCAGTTTCAGATTACCTAAAGTTTTAAAAGCTATAAAACTTTTAATTTATTTAAACTATTTGCTTTTAACAATTACCCGTGAAAACTCTTAACAGATAAAATTAACGATCATTTTAAATCATCTTTTAGCTGACAAATTCTAACAAATACTCCATGAATTCAACAAATAAATTCAGGTGGGAAAAGGCTGATTAAATTAGATATTTTTATTAAATTAAATATTAAATTAAATTTGATATTGGTAACCCCAGAATACATGACTGTTTTAATTAAACCAACAAACTTATACTAGTTGTAATATTGTATATTTTCCCAGATCATGTGAATTTGAAAAACATTTGGCTAGTCTCTATATTTATGAGATTTAGAAGGCTCAGTTCTATATTTAAAAAAAAAAAGTTTAGAGGTGCCTGGGTGGCTCAGTCAGTTAAGTGTCTGCCTTTGGCTAGAGTAATGATCCTGGGGTCCTGAGATCCAGCCCCGCATATGGCTCCCTGCTCCTTCTCCCTCTGCAGCCCAGGAATAAATCCCACTTGGTTGTGGCAAGTAATTCTTTTAATGTACTGTTGGATCCTATTAGCTAGTATCTTGGTGAGAATTTTGGCATTCATTTTCATCAAAGATATTATTCTAAAATTCTACCCAGTGGGGTCTGTGTCTGGGTTTGGTATCAAGGTAAGTCTGGCCTCATAGAATGAGTTGGGAAGTTTTCCTTCCATTTCTATTTTTCAGAACAGTTTCAGAAGAATAGGTATCAGTTTTTCTTTAAAGGTTTGGTAGAATTCCCCTGGGAAGCCACCTGGTTGATTCCACCTTTGGCTATTGTAAAAAAATATACAACTGTGAACATAGGTATGCATATATGTTTTCATTTCCTTACTTTGACTTTGACTTTCTTTGAGTAATGCCCAAAGTGGAATTGTTAAATCATATAATTACATTGTTAAGTTTTTTGAGGAGCTGCCATACTGTTTTATTGCAACTGCACTATTTTACATTCCCACTAGTTAGTGCACAAGGATTCCAAGTTTTCCATATTTCCAAGTTATTTTCTGGGTTTTTTGTTGTAGTTTGTTTTACTTTGACAGTGACAGTTCCATGGGTGTGAGCTGGTATTTTATTATAGTTTTGATTTACACTTCCCTAATGATTAGTGATATTGAGGATCTTTTAAGCATCATTTCTATTTCTTCTTTGGAGAAATGTCTATTCAAGTCTTTTGCCAATTTTCTAGTCAGGTTAGTTATTTTTTCCCTGTCATTGGACATTAGAAGTTCTCTATATATTGTGAGTATTAATCTCATTTTGTAAATATGATTTGCAAATATTTTCTCCCATTCTATAATTGCTTTTTTAAATCATGTTTTCCTTTAAATATTTTTATTAAAAGTTTAACTTTGATAATCTCTAGCTCCTTGTGAAAATCATTTTCCTTTTTATTCTTGATAGTATCCTATGAAGCACTAAAGTTTGAAACTTAAATATAAAATCCAGTTTGTCTATTTCTTTTTTGTTGTTGTTACCTGTGCCTTTGGTACCATATCCAAAAATCATTGCTAAAACCAATGTCATGAAGATTTTTCTCTGTTTTTTTTTTTTTTCTAAGACTTATACTTTCCAGTCTTACATAGAGGCTTTAGTCATTTTGAATTAATTTTTGTATATGGAGTTAGGTAGGGATCCAACCTCATTCATCTGCATGTGAATATCTAGTTTTTCCAGCATAATATTATCATAAAGATAAGAATATCTTTTCTCCATTGAATGTTCTTAGCACCCGTATGAAAAATCATTTGTGGGCACACCAGGGTGGCTCAGTCTGTTGGGCATCCCACTTTTGGTTTTGCTTTAGGTCATGCTCACAGAGTTGTGAAATCAAGCCATGCCTCAGGTTCTACACTCAGCACAGAGTCTGCTTTGAGTTTCTTTTTCCCCCTTCCCTGCTCCTCCCCTCTCTCTCTGTGAAATAAATAATCTTAAAATTATTCGACCTTATATACAAGTATTTATTTCTGAAGTCTCTACGCCTCCATCCTAGAACCACTGTTCTGATTACTATAACTTTGTAGAAAAATTTGAAGTCAGAAACTGTGTATCCAATCTTGTTTTGGTTTTGGTTATTTGAGGTCCCTTGAGATCCCATGTGAATTTTCAGATGGATTTTTCTATTTTTGTAGAAAACAGCATTAGGATCTTGAGACAGATTGCATTGAATCTCTGGTAGCTTTGTGTAGTATTTACATTATAACTCTTAATTCTTCCAGTGTATAAGCACCAATATTTACTTACTTACTTACTTATTTGTTTGTTTGTTTGTTTAATTCCTAGGTTTTTCATTTTCAGATTGTTTTCTCAATTTCTTTTTTGGATTCTTCATTGCTAATGAAGGTTGCACCTTTTTAGTGTGTTGTGAAAAGGGGATCCACTGCCATTGTGAACTGTTTTGCCAATAGAAGCATATGGTTTAATTTGTATTCCCTTTACAGTTTTCCTTCCTGTGTAGGCCATAGGAGGTTCTCTTGGGGATTTTAGAAGGGTTATCTAGAAGCACTGAGGCTTGGGCTTCTCTATGCAATTACAGGTAAGAATGTCTCATTATTGATTTTTTCTCCCTGGACCACCAGAGTTGTAAATTGGTGACTATCCCCAGGAAATGGAGCAAGCAATGCCCTAGAGTAATGCCCTGAGGCTGGCAAACCCATAGATTGTGGAGTTGTCTCAGAAAGAGGGAGCCTTACAATTCTGCAGACTTCTGGGCCACTGAGATTGAATTCTGTAGCAGGGTGATCACTTGTTATAAGTTATAAGGTCACCCCTATAAGTGGTCACCTTATAGGTCACCCCTATAAGCTTATATGCCCACTAAGGATCCCCAGTTGCCAAAGCTGCCAGTATAAGTCATTCTGCTGTCTACGATTGTCCTAGCTCTTGTTTCCTGACAGGGTTCACATGGGGGCCATGGGACCTGGAGGTGGGAGGGTTCTCTGTATGGTGGAATGTAGGCATGCACTGAGGACTGGCTTTGTGCCAGGCCCTTATACTATAAAATCTGAGTCTTATGAGCATCTCCTTCATGTAGGGGCACATATCTGTGTCCTCCAAGAGCCTCCTGAATAGTATGAGAAGTCATCACAATGCGGAGGACTGCATACATATAATTTGAGAGGTCTCCCCATGAAAAGAAGTTTCTGGATGTGGAGTTTACCAAGCCTTTCTCAGAACTGGAAATGAATCTGGATCATTGGGGTTGCTATGGTTAAGGAAGTGAGAGACCCATTGTATTACCCTAATCTGATGGAGAAGGAGTCAGGGTTCATCTAATGCCTTCCAATGCCTTCCATTAGCTTTGAGTCTTTGCTCAAAAGCTTGAGTAATAACTGGGTCAGCTCAGTGCCAAACCATTAAACATTTATGTAATTAGGAGAAATTAGTCTCCCTATATATCTTTATGTCCTGCACCTTTGGGTTTGCATTTTCTCTTGTCATCAGAAGCCCCAATATGGAATTGAGATGGCTTGCGCTTTAATTCTGAATGATCTAGTGGAATGGGCCCTGGAGAGGCTTCTTGTGGGTAGAGAGTTGAATTCACCTGTGTATGTCAAGAATTTGACCTTTAGGCTCTGGGAAAGTATTTTAAAATGTTATACGTTTTGAGGTCTGGAAATATAGGCTAGTTGCCTCATTTCTGGGATGGTAAATAATAGGTGAAAGACAGTATCAAATACTCTTAACCAATTACCCCTTCTTCTCCGTTGTGCTGCACAAAGTTTAAAAATATGTTTTCAGAATCAAGATAGTAAAGTTTCAAGTTTTCAGTTTCTAAATCACTCCTATTACCCAGGGAATTGATTTTATGAATTGTCACTGAAACATCTTTACTGGGCTTCCCCAATGGCTGGACTTAAAGGCAGATACTTCCCTTTCTCGAGTGCCCTTATCGACCTCACTAAGAGTGGTTTGGTGTCTACTACCCCCATGGTTATAGGATGCTGCATTTGGTCAGCAAACACTGAAGTAGTGAATAAAAAGATTACTCCAGACATCTTCATAGGAGAAAGGAGAGTGCAAGGGGACCAGATGCTCTAGTAGCAAAAGTCCCAAGCCAAACTTTGCCTCCACTTTTATTGTGAATGTTATCAACATATCAAGGGAATTAGAAACACAAAAAAAAGTAAATTCTGTGCCTAGATTCACAAAGCACAACCAGAGTTGAGACCAGTACTACGATTTTCAATATATTATGGTTTATTAACAATAAATGGCATATGACTTTATATATATTCCTCTAGTTACCAAGTCAAATTATTTAAGATCCATCATTCGTAAGCCATTACTATTTATTTTCTCAATTATTCCATGGGAGTTTACAATATATTAATGTATATTAATGTGGGTAGGAATATACAGTAATTCTTATATATTCTTATATATCTAATTCTTATTATTTTTCCACAAAAAATAAGCACTTTTTTCTCACATGCTATTTTTAATGGAATTCTAAAGGCATTTTGTCCTCTGAAAGTTGACAGAAAAAAAAAAGTTTTTGAACAAATGCACGAAAAATCATATTCTTAACATGTATCTTTACTGTCTAGTACCCAGTGGCAATAAAATACAAAAAAATTTCTTTCTGATTTGTTAAATCCCATTTAGCAGCTTAAAAACTCACACTGTTCATTCAGTTCACAAAAAATGAGTATCTCTGCCAAGCAAAATAAGTGATACTTAAGACATTTATACATTTTTTTAAACTTCATCAATTCTTGTCCAAAAAACTTATACAGATTTTTAATTGTGGGTTTATAAATGAGATACTCTGTCCCAGATACTGGTTACTGAGCAATAAATGAGACACACAAAAGCCTATGCCCAATGAAACTATGGAAAGATAGACAAAATTTATTCAGATAATGCTAAACTGATATTTTAAGATGAATACTAAAAGAGAAAGCAACAAGTGGCCCAGCTAGAGCAAAGGATGCTTGTCCTTGTCAGGGGGTTTTAGGCAAACTTAAGTAAAATTTCTTATATAGGGAAATTTAAGCAGAAATCCAAAGATCATTCCAACGAAAAAAATAATTTGAAAATAGAGTACAAAGCTAAATACCTAATCGTATGTAAAAAAATAAAATACAGATGTTCCTAAGGAGGGATAAAACAGTAACAAATCACCTTAACGAATAAGCCTTAATCAAAGCAGCAGCCTAAAGTTTGAGAGAGACCTAACCTTTTAAGTCAAAATTTTTACATATACAAGGAAACTAAGTAATATTAATATCAAGGTAACATTTCAAATTCTGAATGAAAATAAAACGCAACACCAAAATTGGAAGCCAAAAAATTGTACTATTTAAAGGAAAAAAGAATTTATCTGGGCATTTAGCCAGAGAACTAAAAATTTGTTGTTCCCAGAACCTCTAATTAATATGCTTTACTCATAACAGCCCCAAACTAGAAATAATCTATTTATCATTCACAGGGTGAAAGGTTAATTAAATGTAGTTATCCCCACCATGAAATACTACTCAACAATAAAAAAGGAACGCATCATTTATTGTATGCAGAAATTGGCTCTCTAGGGAATTAGGTTAAGTAAAAAAAAGAATCAAAGGTTACATACAGTTTTATTCCATTGAGACAACATTCTTGAAATGTCAAACTAAAAAAATGTATAACAATTTGTAGTTGTTAGATGTCAAAGAAAGTTTAGGGATAAGAGGGAGTTAGTTGCAGTAAAAAAAGGCAACATGAGGGATCCTTGTGATGATGGAAATGTTTCTTAACTGTATCAGAATCAGAATACTATTTTTGAAAATATACTAGAGTTTTGCAAGGATTATCACGGGATAAACAGGAAAATTATATAATGTGTCTGTTATTTCTTATAATCCCATGTGAATCTATATTTATTCCAAATAATAACTTTAATAAAAATATCCTATTAAAATGATATATTTTACACCTTTGCACAATGCTCATAATTACATTACTATGTGTCTTTAATGTGAATCATACATATTTAATCTTCAGAATCTCCATGCTGGGTGTGGAGCCTAGCTTAAAAAAAAAGCAATGCTTTTTTTTGCGTATTATATTCAAAGAATTATTACACTTAAGAGAAATTTTATTCTATTATGGAAGAGGTTCTTTTCACAGTAGAAGATAGCAAATACGTGTGAATAATTGTGAAAGAACAATTAAATAGAACAGTACAAATTCTATAGATTTACATGAAAATTCCCTAACCATGTTCTTGCTAAATATTCAATACTGGAAAAGTATCATTCCTTCCCAGTAATTTCACAAATGTTTACAATTTAGCTGAAAATATAATATAGTTTCAAATTTTATCAAAATAAAAAGTAACAGTAGTTCACTTAGTGATAGTTTATACCACAAGTTTTTGGTGAATCTGTTTATTCTTTTGAAGATTTTCTCTTATTGTTAGACATAGAAAGTCATTTAGCTAGGCTATGTATAAAATTTTTTGTTGCTTATTATCTTAAACATTTTAGTATATGTGCTGCCGAAGCGAGCACTATCTTAAACATTTTAAAGGTAATAAATATTTTGTTGTAGCATATTTCAACCATATGAAAACAAGACCCATTCTCAGAAATACGATAATAAATGAATGTAAAAATTTAATTCAATTTATGGTAAGTTAAAATATGTATAATTAAAGTTCCTGAAAGAGTAAAAGTCATGATTTTAGGTGAATTTTCCCATTATACTTAAGAGTAACAGAACACTACAATGAGGATTTAGACTTTTTTCTAGCCTTTTAACATTTTCTTTATTTTTTAAATTTATTTTTTTATTTTTTTTAAGATTTTATTTACTTATTTGACAGGGAGAGAGAGAACATGAATGGGGCCAGGAGCAAGAGGAGCAGGGAAGCCAATGTGGGACTCCATCCTAGGACCCCAGGATCGTGACCTGACCTAAAGGCAGATGCTTAACTGACTGAGCCACCCATGCGTCCTTTTAGTCTTTTTTTAATGTGTACTTTCTATGTCAATAACAACTGGGTAAGATCTCAAAAATATGTTACAGGACACATCAATATTACTGTGTAGGACATTTTACTATCACAGGGCTCATATACAGAAGACATTTCTGAAAAAGTTTGTGATTTGTTTAATACATTGCATTTTTAAGAATTAAAAACTAAAATAAATTAAAAATAACAAACAACTAGATGGTGGGCTGTCCTGAATATCTCCATACTACACATTATTATCAAACCACAAGTGCTCATGACCCCAAAGGTAATATTATTAAAAATTTTTTCATAATGATTAATCATTAGTTTTATGATATCTGATACTACATATATCAGCCAAAACGCAATTTTTGATTATTAAAATTTTTCTTTCCAACATTTTACGAAGATTTTTTTTGTTGAAGTCTAATTGGCATGAAATTTATTTTAGTTTCAGATGTACATCTGAATATGATGTACACATTCCATACCATCTCCATACAATGTTATTACATCTCCATACAATGTTACTACAAAATTATTGGCAATATTCTCTATGCAGTATTTTTATCCTCCATAACTTATGTATTTTATACTTATGTATTTTGTCTGTTTTACTTATATAAGCCCCCCTTCCCTGCTGGTAAACCCCAGTTTGTTTTCTGTAGTTAAGAGTCTATTTGGTTTTTTTGTTCCTTTTAGTTCATTTGTTTTGTTTATTAGATTCCATATATAAGTGAAATCATATGGTATTTGTCTTAATCTGTCTGATTTATTTCCCATAGCATATATTCTAGGTCAATCCATATTGCCACAAATGATGAGATTTCATTGTTTTTTATCGCTCAGTTATATTCCATCATACATATAGACCACATTTTCTTAATCCATTTGTCTTTTGAGGAACACTTAGATTGCTTCCATATCTTGACTATTGTAAATGAGGCAGCAACAAACATAGGGATGCGTATATCTTTTTGAATTAATGTTTTTTTCCTTTATGTCAATACCCAGCAGTGGTATCACTGGATATATGGTATTCTATTTTTATTGTTTTGAGGAATCTCCATACTGTTCAGAATGGTTGTACCAGTTTGCACTCCATCAGCAGTGCGTGAGGCACCTCTTTATCCACATCCTTACCAACACTTGTTGTTTTCTGTTTTTTTGATACTAGCCATTCAGACTGATGTGAGGTGATATCTCATAGAGATTTGATTTGCATTTTCCTGATGATTAATAATGTTAATTGTCTTTTTGTGTACATTAGCCATAGACGGCCATATTTAGGTTATTTGTCCACTTTTTGTTTGGGTTGTGTGGGGGGCTATTTTGTGTGTGGGGGGGTTATTTTTCTGGTGTTGACTTGTGTAAGTTCTTTATATACTTTTTACTTACTTCATTAGATATGTTTTTGCAAATATCTCCTCCACTCATTAAGATGACTTTTTGTTTGTTTATGGTTTCTTTTGCTGCACAATTTAATCTTTGCTTTTGTTTCCCTGGCCTCACAGAACATACACATAAATATTTGTTAAGGCTAATGTCCAAGAAATACTACTTATTTCTTCTATAGAAGTTTTATGGTTTCAGGTTTTTACATTTTGGTCTCTGATCAAATTTTTAAATTATGTGTAGTGTAGGAAAGTGGTCCAGTTTTGTTCTTTTGCATGAAGCTGTCCACTTTCTCAAACACCGTTCATTGAAAATATTGTCTTTTCCCTATTGTATATTCTTACCTCCTTTGTCATAAATTAATTGACTGTGTAAGTGTAGGTTTATTTCTGCATTTTATGTCCTGTTGCACTGATCTATATGTCTGTTTTTGTGTCAGTTCCACACTGTTTTGATTACTATAGCTTTGTGGTAGTATATTTGAAATCTGGGATTGTAGTACCTTCAGATTTATCCTTTTTTTTTCCCCCCCAATTACTTTTATTTTATTTTCACTGTCTGTCCCTCTCCCTCTATCCCTCCCCCCTCCATTCACTCTCTCTCTCTCTCAAAAATAAACAAATAAAATTCTTTATAAATTTAAAGACACTAAAAATATGCAATGAATAAAGAGAAGGAAATCTGAATATATCACTAAAGAAAATCACAAAACATGAGAAGAAGTCAAGAATAGATCAGAATATTTTCAGAAACAACCACAAAACAAGTAATAAAATGGCAGTAAGTATATATCTATCAATAATTACTCTGACTGGAAATGGACTAAACATTCCAATCAAAAGACACAGAGTGTCAAATTAATTTTTTAAAAAACCATCTATAACCTAAGGAGACCTGCAATTTAAAGTGAGGCATTGGACAAACATCTGTCATGCAAATGAATGTCAAAGGAAAGTAGAGTAGCAATATTTATATCAAACAAACTAGACTTTAAAAAACAATGACTGTAACAAGAAACAAAGAAGGAAAAAACATAATCATAATAGGCACAATCCAACAAGAAGATGTAACAATTGCAAGTGCTCATGAACCCATCATGGGAGCAGCCAAATACATGAAACAGTTAATAGCAAATATAAAGGAACTAATGTATAGTAACACAACAATAGTAGGGGACTTTAACACCCCAGTTACATCAGTGGACAGATCATCTAAGCAAAAAGTTAACAAAGAAACAATGGTTTTGAATGACGCAGTGGACCAGATGTACTTAATAGATTATTCAGAATATTTCATCCTAAAACAGCAGAAGACACATTCTCAGGTACACATGGGACATTCTCCAGAACACGTCACATAAACCAAACCTCAGCAAATTCAGGAAGATCAAGATAACACCATGCAGGGCGCCTGGGTGGCTCAGTGAGTTAAAGCCATTGCCTTCGGCTCAGGTCATGATCTCAGGGTCCTGGGATCGAGCCCTGCATTGGGCTCTCTGCATCGGGCTCTCTGGTCAGTGGGGAGCCTGCTTCCCCCTCTCTCTCTGCCTGCCTCTCTGCCTACTTGTGATCTCTTTCTCTCTCTCTGTCAAATAAATAAATAAAATCTTAAAAAATAAAAATAAATCCCCCAACAAAGTAGATTTAGAGGTAACATACCACAACATAATAAAGGGCATCTAATGTTATCTCAATGATAAAGACTGAGAACTTTTCCCTTAAGGTCAGGAACAAGACAAAGAGGTCACTCTCACCACTTTTACTCAACATAGTATTAGAAGTCCCAGCCACAGCAATGGGACAACAAAAAGAAATAAAAGGCATTTCAATCAGTAAGGTAGAAGTCAAATTTTTTACTACTTGCATATGACATGATACTTTATAGAGAAAATGTGAAAGAGAAAGTCCACCAAAATACTGCTATAACTGATGACTCAATTCAAAAAAGTTGTAGTATACAAAGTCAATGTACAGAGTCTGTTGCTTTCTAGACACTGATAATGAAGCAGCAGAGAGAGAAATTAAGGAATCAATCCCATTTACAATTGCACCAAAACCATAAGATACCTAGGAATAAGCCTAACCAAAGAGGCAAAAGACCTGTACTCTGAAAACTATAGAACACTAATGAAAGAAATTAAAGATGACACACTGAAATGTGAAGACATTCCATGCTTATGTCTTGGAAGAACAAATATTATTAAAGTGTTTATAGGAGGAGGAGCAAGATGGCGGAAAAGTAGGAGGCGGAGATAGTGACTCATCCCAGAAGTTCAGCTAGATAGTTATCAAACCACTTTAAACAACTACAAACTTAGCAGGAGATAGAAGAGAAGAAGAACAGCAGCTCTAGGAACAGAAAATCGACCACTTTCCGGAAGGTAGGACATGCGGGAAAGTGAATCCAAAGCGACGGGCAGACAGACCGCGGGGGGAGGGGCCGGCTCCCGGCAGCGGTAGAGCCGCAGCGCGGCGGAGCACAAAATCGGGACTTTTAGAAATCTGCTCCACGGCCTGGAGGCTGCCGGAGAGCAGCTTCGGGGCCTCCAGACACAAAGAGCGGCGGGCGGGACGAGCGCTGTGTTCTCCGCCCGCGTTAGCGCCGTTGGCTGGCGCCCTGTGTGCCCCGCGCAAGGGGGAGAAAACCGAAGGCGCCCTCCGCCCAGAGGCTGGAGAGAACGCGGCCGCTTGGGGCAGGAATCTGAGCGCACCCGCGCGGACCGGGAGCCTGACAGCAGTCGCGGTGTGGGCAGCCACCAGAAACCAGTTTCCTAGACCTCGCGGCTTTGATCTCCGAAGGGTGCAGAGGCTACTGAGGGCCTCTCAGGGACACTGGGATGGTGGCTGGGGGTGCGCACCGCCTGTGCCAGGCTGCGATGAGAGCGGTGCTCGCAGAGGGGAGCAGACGGAGGCTTCTCTGGGACGCGGAGGTCTGGGGACGGGCAGACTCCTTGCTCGGACTCTCTGAAAAGGCGATAAAACTGCAAAAGAGCGAAAACCTCCAGAGAGCAAAAGCCTAAAAAACTGTTTTCCACAGAGCCCAGCCCCTTGATTGGGGGGCAGGGCGACTCAACCCAAGCAAGATTGACTGGAAAACAATGCGACAGGCCCCTCCCCCAGAAGACAACCCAAAAACAAGAAGACAATAACCACAGGGCCCCCATAACAATATAAAACCCCTACAGTAGGGGAAATCAGTATATTAAGCTCCCAATAATACCCCAAAACCAGTATATTTCAGAGATACAAGGTTTTTTTTTTTCTTCTTTCTTCTTTTTTCTTTTTTTTTCACTCATTCTCATGTTTCTTGTTTTTTTTGTTGTTATTTTTGGGTTTTTGTTTTTTTTTTAAACTACTTAACATTACACCTACAGGCTTAATACAACATATGGAAGAGTTATAATCACCCTCCCATCTTATCTGTCTGTCAGTATTTCTATGTATCTACTTTTGTTCTGGTATTATAGAAACCGTATTCGTGAGGTTC
>JAPYYM010000585.1:0-14510 GCA_028534135.1 Potos flavus
AAAAAAAAAAGAATGTATATTCTGTTTTGGGGTGAAACATTCAATAAATATGAATTAGATCATATTGGTTAATAGTATTGCTAAAATCTTGTACATTTTTATTTTATCTTTATATTTATATTACATTGATTATATTATATCCTTATATATTTTATAGTTACAAATATAGTATATCTTTGTCCTTTTATATCCCTATTTGAGGTATCCTTGTTCTTTCAGTTACTGAGACTAAAGTGTTGAACTCCTCAACCATTTGTCTGCAGATTTGTCTGTTATCAGTGTTTTACTTAATGAATTTTCAATTTTTATGATTGTATACATATACATTTGGGATTTTTATGTTCTTTTGATGAATTGAACACTTTACTATTCTGAAATTACACCCTGTATCTCAAGGAATGTCCCTTGTTCTAAAATTAACTTTAGCTGATATTAATACAGTCACTACAGCTTGTATTTCATTTGGGGGTCATGGTATGGATTTTTCCTGTCTTTGAATCTTCCACTTACCTGGGGTTCATAATTAAAGCAGGCACCTTAGAGATTGTATATAAGTAGATATTTTTTTGTCTAATTGGATAATCTCTGGTCTTAAGTTTTAATCTCATTTTTACTGCCTTTTTAAATTAATTGAGTAGATTCCATTTTGAGCAACTCCATTTTATCTCACTTTTGGCTTATAGGTGTTTTTTTAGGGCGACTTTCTGTGATGATGGCAGTGTTATATGTTGGTGCTGTCTCTTCTCTCGGGGGCCTCATGCTGCCTGTTGTATAATATCCAGAAACTGCTCTTTTGTGTATTTTTTTCCCAGCATTTAAATTTTTAAGGTGGGAGTTCAACTCCAATTTCTATTAACCCATCTTGGTAGGAGCAAGAGTCATTACTTACCTTATTGATATTCATTAAGTTCTCAAAGCAACTTAAAAAATTTATAAATAAACTTAATAAATATCTATTTTTATTATTTATATAATTTATATATTTGTATATGTTAAATGTAATATAATTATTATAATATAATAATATAAATATATAAATATTTTATAATAAAATGTAAATATAAAATAAATATAATAGATATTTATTATTAAATACTATACATATAATAAACATATGGACATACATAACATATATAATTATACATAATATATTACATATGTAATATACATACATAACATATATACATATATAATATACATAATATAACATATACATATATTATTTAATGCAATAAATATTAATTATTAATATATTTATATGATTAACAGTTGTATTTTAAATAAAAATAACATAAATATATTATTTAATACTATAAATAAATCATAATAAAATTTGAGGACATTGGTATATATATATATATTTTATTTTATTTTATCTTATTTTTTTATACATATATTTTAATTTAAAAATGTGTAGGAAGGGGAGCTAAGGGAATGAAAGGGAGCATCACTTACAATGTATATAAAGATAACTATCAGCATCTTTTATTTAATGAAATAGAGCCACTAACCTCATCTGTATGAGGAGTTTGAGGGAGTAAGTGCAGATTTACTAGCTTGAAAACAGGAGTGCTGTTTCTTTAACCTTCGTATCTCCCCCCACATGGCAGGTGCTTTGTAAATATTTGAAGAAAAAGTAAATCATGGATGGAGTTTGAAAGCTGGTTTACTAAATTATTGCACTGATATCAGTCAGTCGATTCCTCCCCTCATTTTCCAGTATCTATCCTCAGGCTGCTTTTCTTGCCTGAAACTTCTCGAATCAAGGAGGATGAAAAAGTCTTTCTCTGGAATCGATGTCTGACTTCCCTCGAACTCAGTCCCAGCTTCTCTTTACATCAGCGTTTGGAGGGTGTGTGGGATTTGTCATAAGTACGCTGAAAGCATACAATCTGAAGAAACTTAGACACACTCTTATGTTGTGTCTATTCACATAATTTCAGATGGTCAATCCCTGTTGTCCAGGGCGGGGGAAAAGCCCTGATTACATAGAGAGGGATTCAGGGAGCATCAATAAATAGCGAACAGACAGAATGCAGAGCATATGAAAAGGAAGTATGTTTGAGAACACCGAAGGGGCCGCCTTGTGCTGTAACAAGAATGGAGAAAGATATCGGGATAATTGTGGGGCAGGTACATCTGTAGTCGGTGACAAGAGGAACAGGGCATTTCCGTCCACTACCTGGAGTTTTCCCCTAAAGAATGATGCAGCGTCCCCGAGTGCCACTGTGTTTGGAAGGACTGAGGGAGAGGGCTGTGGAAGGGAGCAGTTAACTGATGTTTTAGGTAGAAGGGAGCATATGTGCAACAGCTTCTGCAAAGAATAGGCTGATATTTTTCAGAAAAAAATGTGAAAAATTTACATTTGAAGATGTTGATTATCAGCTTATTGTAATAATCTGATTCATTACAAAATTTTCTCCAGCAGCATTTAACTTCAAAGGGAATGATGGAGAAGTTAGATCTCTGGGTTTTTAAGGCTGAGGTGTGGCCATACAACACTTCTCTCTTATGATATAAACAAACATTTCAAAAGGACAAGGAAACTCTGAGGGCAGTAATCAGGTGGGTTGGCTTGGGGTTCTGACTGTAGGGTCAGGAGATACAGTGTGATGAGCAAGGAGAGTCTTGTAGGGCGAGACTGTCTTCTCTGGATCATCTCTGGATCTGGAAACCTTATGCTCTGCACCCTTTCTGCCCCCTTCATCTCATCATAGTGGGGTTTTGTAAAAAAGAAGAAGAAAGAGAAGTCCTGAACAATAAAGCATAGAACATGAGCTTTAAGAGTGGTTACAAATAGCATAATTGTTACGGGGCATCATTGCCACTACAGTGACTTGTAAGGGGTATGAGGTGGCGACGTGAGGGACTGGACAGGGAACAAGACTGTGGCACTGGTCTCTGTCACAATGGAGGGGACTTTTCAAGCACCTCAAAAGATTTCCCGATCGTAATTCAGAAAGCCATGCCCAATTTCCCTCAGGCTCCTGCTTCCGTCATCTGACTACTAGAAGACACTACCATGTCACGGAGCGTCTCGTCTCCTGCCCACCGATCTGACATCCTTTCCCCGAGTGTACTTTGTGAAGGGGAGGAACTATTTCTTTTGAGAACTCACAAATGCTAGAGAAGAGCACGTATTCTGTGACTTCCGTGGAGCAGAAGTCAAAGTGCGAGCGCCCCTAAATGGAACTTTCTGGAGACGGAGAAAGTGACTGTTTTGTGGAGCACCCGAGATGAAGGTGGAAAACGTTCTGAGCATGTGAACCCTCAGAACAGGTGCTTGGCACGCACGTGTGTCTAGCACAGTGCTCTTTGCCATTGAGTGTAAATCAGCACTGGAATCCATGCAGCTACTGTTAATTGTGTTTCTACACACATTATACTGTTTACATTATAATGTGTTTCAACACATTATACTGTTTACCCTCCAAGTCTAGAAGAAGGAACAGAATGCAGTTATAAGAGAGATAACCAGTAGGCTCGAGGTTACAAGGAAAGTATGAAAAGAGCTGGATATTCTAGGCTTAAGTTAAAGGCAGAGATTTAAGGGGAAAAATACCAGATATGAGATTGCCTTAGAGAATAATACAACTAAACTAACCAAAACAGGCTTCGTAAGGATAGGACTGTGGATATACAACATAAAATCCTTTAGTCTAAGGGACATAGGAGTTAGGGAAGAGCACGCCTGTGACAGAAATTACTAGGAAATGGGAGAGAGAGAGAGAAAAAAAAATTAAGCTGTATTAACATAATTGTTAATTATGTTAATAATTAACATAACAAATTGACTTATAACTTATAACTTATAACAAGTGAACATAACAAATTGACTTCCAGCACAAGGCAGATGACTATCCTGTCACCTGGAATATTGCACCCATTTCCTGGTGAACCATTTGAAGAATACTATTAACAAAATGGGAAATATATTGAAAATAATCTGGAGACTGATGACCAGGATTTTGAGGGGTCTGTGGAGTCTGAGTTATCATGAAGGTCAAAGGAGTCATCGGCTGAGTTAGGACAATGCATTATCCTTTTTAAATGTTTGAGTTGTCACTGTGTAAGTAAAATATTAGATAGAAGATATGCATCTTCAGGGATAATAACTAGGGCCAAAAGGAGGAAGAGACACAAGGTGGGACTTGATAACACTTAGGGATGTTTAATAGTGTCGGGCCCCCTAGTTAGCAGTCAGTCAGAGGCTGGGATATTGCAGGTAGGACTCCATAATGAGAGTGTGATTGGAAGTGATAGCCTAGATCCTTTCCAATGTGGATGGTTCGTGATTACAGTAATAATTTTCAGTTAGATTTATTCCATTTTACCCACAGTTTTTGTGAAAGGCCCTACTAAGATCTTTCTAAATCACTGAGAAGTTGTGATGGCTGAACCTTCTAAACTGAATTACCTTTCCCAATGTGCCACCTATCCTTCCTGGAATAGAATAAAATCATTCTATGTACCCAAGGACACCTGTTTCCAGTTCTGAAAAATCGAAATACTTACTTGTGCAAGTTTAAAGGTATTTGAGACTTGTATCTGATTAACAATCAACCCAAATTCACAGCTGCACTCCACAATGCCTATCAAAATCATATCCTGGGGAAGCTTGCACTGTGAGGCTATCCCATGCTATGTAAATGAAAGGTGACTGTATTATCAGCTTTATAATTATTGTTACATCCTCAGAAGGGAGGTTTTCATAGATGCAAAGTATTCTCATCACAGAGCTTTGGGATAAAATCTTCCTCTGGCAATCGCTTTTCGTATGGCCACCCGGACATCTTTGTTCCTGAGGCTATACACCACTGGGCTCAACAATGGAGTCACGACTGTGTAGGTCACTGTCACAAGCTTATCTTTGTTAGATGAGAACTTGACTGAGGGTCGCAGGTAGACAGAGGAGGCACAGCCATAGTGGACGATGACCACAGTGAGATGGGACGCGCAGGTAGAGAAGGCTTTCCGCTTGCCGTCAGCGGATGGGATCTTCAGGATGGCATGGATAATGAAGCCATAAGATACGCATATGAAAGTCAGGGGGACCATGAGTGCTGGGACTCCACCAACGAAGATGACCAGCTCGTTGATGTAGGTTTCCGTACAGGCAAGCTGGATAACTGGTGAAACGTCACAGAAGTAGTGGTTGATTTTATTGGGACCACAGAAAGGGAGTTCAAAGACTAAGACAGAGCCTGTCAGTGAGAACAAAAAGCCAATCACAGCACAGGTGGCTGCCAGTCGTCCACATACCTGCCAGCTCATTAGGCTAGAGTACCGAAGCGGATGGCAGATAGCAGCATAACGGTCATAGCCCATGACCCCCAGCAGCATGCAATTAGTGATAGCAAAACCAAGGAAGAAAAACATCTGAGTGGCGCAGTTAATAAAGGAGATTGTTCTGAGCAGAGACAACAGATTTATGAGCATCTTGGGCAAGATGACAAAGGTGTAGCATGTCTCAGAGATGGAGAGGATCCCCAGGAAGAAGTACATAGGTACATGGAGGCCGCGATCCAGGCATATGACAGTGACGATGGTGAGGTTCCCACTCAGAATGATCAGATACACGCCCAGAAATACAGCAAAGAGGATGAGCTGCATTTCCCCAAGGTTGGAGAACCCCAGCAACACGAACTCGGTGACAGAGGAGAAATTAGCTTGGTTGACTCGGTCCCCAAGATTGACCTACAGAGAACAGGAATGAAGGAATAGACTGTTTATTTACCCCGAAAGATGCAGGTAGCTCATCCCACTGTGATTGAGGAGCAACAAATAGAAGGGGAAAGGCAGATGCTGGCCGGGAATGGCCTGTCAATCATGTCAATTTATGCAATTGTTTCCAAACTCAGAGTACACCTGTTTCCAGTGACATTTCTCCCTCTCTCGTAGTGCTTAGGTCTAAGCAATTTTTTCACACTGCCTATTTCGAATAGCAATTAGGGAATGGAAACGTCTGAAGAGTCCCTGTGTGACAATCCAGCTCTGCCATTTTTCATCCGTGTAGCCCTCTATGCCTCCACGTTCCCATCTGTAACATAAAGATGCTAAGAGCACCTCTCTCCCCGGTTCCTTACAGAAGTTGAAGCACTTAGCACGGCACATGCACACTATAGACCGTTAGTGGATGTCAGCTTCTGCTACTGATGCTGTTTAATCTTCAGGAAGTGGTGGCTGGCTCTTCTGATGTTTTCTTTTGGATGTGCTTCTTTAAGTGTATTTCCACCAAAGATTTTCTTTTTAACCCTATTATTTTATTTTTACAAAACTACTGAACCGACATTCAAACCCAATTCCTATTTGTGCATATTTTCAGTGATGATAAGAATAATGTGTTGATGTCAATTTATCTTTTGGTCGGATCCCACAACCTGTCCGACCCACTGGAGGAAGGGGAGTTGGAAGGAGCCTCAGTGCACAGAAGTACCTCTGGAATGAGCTCAGGTTCTCGCGGTCAGGACGGTCATTGGTTTTACCACCTGCATACCACTCTGCCAGGAAGAGCAACCTGATTCAGAGTTCTGCTATAATTGTAGTTTTAAACTTTGGACAGAAATCCACCCAACCCATCAGACCTTTCCTCAGTATGAGCCTTTATATCTCTGCGCATTTTCCCTGGAATTCCAACAGAGCCCACTGCCGCGTTGGACACACCGTATCTTGAGGGGTTCGGCACCTGCAATTTTTCCCCTCTACACGACGGGCAGATCCTTTCCCCTCAATGCAATTAAAATCAAGTTTGAATTTAATAAAGTAATAAACGAACATCCCAAATAACCAAATAGTTGAAGACAATAAAAACACCATGTAGATTACAAAATGAAATTCCTTAGCTGATGTAGCTCAATTCAAGAGACCAGCTGACAGCTGATCCCACACCTTTGGAGTATAGTCTTTCATCCATGCCAGCTCTGAGTGCGTTCACTGCAGGTTCCCTTGCTTTGAAGAGAAGGCTGGAAGCGGAAGTATCAGTTTTATTTTTCTATCTGTGACTCTGGCTTTCACAATCCTCTCTGCATCTCTTGATGGCTAAGGAAAGCAGAGCACCAGGCTCTTCCCTGGGGAATGTCATTCATTTACCTCCTCAGCCTCCATCTCTAAGACTTATGCTGTAGATTCTTTGTCCACACAATATTTGGCAGTGGGCTCTAAAGACAGCGGAAGGTCTGTGAGGGAAAACATCTCAGTTAGACACTCCTTTTACCCTTCTGTCCCCTATTACACTTTGCTGGTATACCATTGTCACCAGAGAATAGTTTCATGTGACAGTCAACAATGGAAGTTAAATGAACTAAATGTGGAACCTCGCTCTTGACAAGGAGTCATAGGTATTTGCCCTTTCTTTTTCAATTATCCAGGGAAGACTTCCCAGGGGAACCAGTCTTTCAGGGATGGTGGATAGAGAAGGAGTCCATTCCACGAGCTCTGGGAAACATATTTTATGGAATTGGTTTGAAGTCATCTCTGTGCCTATTACGGCTCAGTTGGTGACGCCCTATCTTATTTTATCTTCCGAAAGCCCTATACTATCTTCCATGTTTTTAAGTTGCCGTATACATGTGCACCTTGATCTCCTCACATGCTTTGTAACCATCACTAATGAGACTAGAGCTTATGAGATAATTAGAACATTTCTAAAATTATCATTCGTGACTGGCACTTGTCTATCAGTGGACCCAGACACTACCTTTGCTTAATTTCTCACATAAAATAACCCAACAGGGGCTATCTCTCTTTGTGCCCTTAGCACACGGCTACTAGAATTCAGCGACACCCAGAGATCTTCTAATCAAATGAGACTAAAACACTAATGTTACTATAATCATTTCTATCCTGAAATGGTTTTATTCTAGTCCTTTCTATGACTGACATTCCAATGCCCAAAATCATATATTCCTACCTCCTCTGCTGAGAAATCTGAGAAGTATCCCCTAAAGCATCATTGGAAAATTTTTCTTTGGTCTCTTATTAGCTGTGGTGCCAACATGCCGGTTTATATTTATACTTCCAAATCTCCAGGGAGCCATTGTTGCGATATTATTTTTGGCACAGTTCCAGCGCTTTCAATGAGGAAAGAGGATGCAGGAAACACCACTGGACCTCAAATCTCACAGGTCAAATTGGATAGAAAGGGAACAGGAAAAAAACTGGCGTTGGCAATTATCTGGCAAATAGTCCCAGGCTGCCTGGTAGCTCGTTAGGAGCTGAAAGCTGTTGCAGATTAAGGAAAGAAGCAAGAACGTCAGAACCCACACTGTAGGAGGTGACACAGGGCTATCTCTTCCAAGGTCTTTCATGTGAGGAAGAAGCCCTTTCTTTCCTTGGACTCCTGCAGGACGAAGCAAGTCTTAGTCCATCATGCAAAAGAAGAAACAAAGTTCCCCCTGTTAGTCTGGGTTCATCTGAACCCCACAAAGTTTGCACTGAGGAGAGGGCCTGGGAGCATAGCGTGAGGGAAGGGGAAAAGGGTGACGTCTTAGCTGGCAGAACTGAGACCTAGAAGAACAGCAGCAAAGAGCAAATGGGAGGACTGAAGGGCAGGGTGGAGTGTTTGCATGCGGGTCACAGACCTGACTCTCTGCTTTTCCCTAGCTTCCTAGAGAGGACAAGATCGCTAATCAATGTCTGCCCCAAGAGTACGGATTAGGACTAAAACCTGTGGGCAGCACCCTCCAGGGCTTGGCAAGGCCCCAGTGATCCTCATTCATCCTGGCAATTTTCAGAGAGCCTGACCCAAGACAGACGAAAATGGCTGTGACATTGGAGAAAAATCAATGCAGTGGCCATTCTGCATTTGTGCGCCACTCTTCCCCTATCCTGCATCGGAAAGGAGGGTAAGAGTCACGCTCCTCTATCGCTGGACTCAGCCAACACAATTTTCAGAACTGAAAGTTCCCTGGAAATTGTTATGCTTCCTCTTCAGTGACAGAATATAAAAATGCCACCCTTTGTACCTTCTGTCATGAGTCATGAGTGACTCACATGAGGATGTGAGAGAGGACACCCCCACGGGGCTTTGCTATAGGTCCTGGAGGGCCTCCAGGCAGAGGTGTCCCTATCGGCAATCCCTAGCAGCTGCCTGCAGAGCAGAAGAAACTCCCAGATGAGCTCATCCTGATTCCGAGTCTTTGCAGTTATATCACTTGCAGAGGCTGCCAGCAGAGATCTGCCAACATCTACTGCTGCTTCCAGCAATTGTCGTGTATGCATGTGAGTCCTTCCAAAAAGTCGCTGGATTCCGGGGTTTTGGGACATCTGGTCTCCTCAGTGCATCTTCCTGAATTAACATTCCACCCAGGGCGCTGTCGACCTGTCCTCAGCCTCGCTGCTGCCCAGCACCCGTTCAAAGACCCCTAACGTTTCTGAGCAAGAAGAAATCTGAAAAATACTGCAGTTAGTCACATTTCTAGAATCACATTTTGACACAGTTACGGATTTAGGACCTGCCTCTTATTTCCTTCTCAGGCTCGGGAAGATCCTTTCTAGGAAGTTAAAAATTACCATTCTTTTTTGTTACTTTATATTCAGGTTTCTAGTAAACTTAGATGCAACATAATTCCATCTCAAATATTTCAATATAGTGCATGCATGCAAGCAAAGAAATAGCCCTAGACATCCTTTAATTCCACATTCAGAGAAATGTTTGTAAACTAAACTCAAATTGGGACCCTTCACCTTGAATAAAGTTTTGTTCGTAAATACTATGCATTGTCCCCAAAGCAGCAGGTCCACACAGGTGTAAGGATGGCTTCCTTGCCCAGGAATCATTGTAATCAGGCACCACTCCCAAGTATGAACAATGTGAACATATGAACCTTAGGTTCTAGTTAATGTTTTCCAGCGACTGCTATAGGAAACTAATTCTAATTTCTGTATTTACATTTTTGTAGGATTCTATCAGATAAAGGCTCTCAAGAATCTTTTTTTTTTTTAAAGATTTTATTTATTTATTTGTCAGAGAGAGAGAGAGAGCACAAGTAGGGCGAGGGGCAGAGGCAGAGGGAGAAGCAGGCTCCCCACTGAGCAGGGAGCCCGATGTGGGACTCAATCCCAGGACCCTGGGATCATGAAGGCAGACGCTTAACCGACTGAGCCACCCAGGTGTCCCGGCTCTCAAGAATCTTCATTTCTATTGCTCCTCTCTCTGTCCCAGAGAATGAGGAAGAGAAGAAAAAATAAATGATATCGCATTGCATTAAAGTAAAAGAAAAATATATTAGGTGAAGAAAAAGAAGGTAGTATACATCAAAGGTACAATTTAAAATCTTTTTAAAATGTGGAATCTCTGAGAAGAAAAATGAAAACAAAAATTTTTAATACATAAAATATAAACAGTTTTGAGCTGAAAAAGAAAGTTCTGTATTTGACATAATGAAAATGGCTGTTAGAGGATATTTAGATTTTAAAACTAGTATTTAATATAAAAACTAACAAGATATGATGGTTATTTTTTTTTTTTTTCCTTATAAACGTGACTGGGCCATGTGGTGCCCAGGTATTTGGTTGTATATTTTTCTGGGTGTGTCTGGGAGGGTTTTCTGGATGAGATTAATATTTGAATTAATAGACTGAGAAAAGCAGATTGCACTCCCCTAGAACAAAAAGGCTGAGTAGGACAGGTTTGTCTCTCTCAGTCTGTCTTGGAGCTAGGGCATTTGTCTTCTCCTGCCCTAGCATCTGCATGTGGACCGGAACTTACACCACTGGTTCTCGGGTGTTCAGTCTTGTACTGGAATTATACCACCGGTTCTCCTGGATCTCCAGTCTGCCAGCTGAAGATCTTGAGCCTTATCAGCCTCCATACTTGCTTGAGCCAAATCCTTATAATTATCTATTTATCTATCTATCATCTATCATCATTTATCTATCATCTGTCTTTCATGTGTCTATATACCTGATGCATCTACATAATCTACCTATATAAGATATGTAGATATTCTACGGGTTAAAATTATGTTATTAAAGGCAACTGTGTTATGTCAGCACCTTTGGTTTTCAAGTGAAAGAAGTATGGTGCAATTTAGCATAAGAAAGGGACTTGGTTATCTTAAACAACTGGGAAGTTCAGGACAAATCTGATCAGATACGCCTCAATTCAGGAACTTGTATTACATCATTATGCTGAGCCTTGACTCAGAGGTCAACCTCTGAGAGGTGTCCTCATCCTTAATTTACTTCTCTCTAACATGTCTCCCAACTTCATGTACAGTTATGATTATTTTTTCCTCTACAGATCTCTTTCCACTCCATGGGGATCTTTCTCCTTGTTTTGCTAAATGTATAAGCCCCATCTCTAGGATATTGCCTGATGCATAACAGACATTCGATAACTATTTGTTGAGTGAATGGGTGTTTACTGAATAAATATTTCCCTCTTTCTCTCTTTCACTTGACCTAGCTTCACTCTTTGTGCTAGATTTCTTTCTCCACAAGCTAGCTTTATCCAAATAACAGGATAAAAATGGAGATGAAATTCTTTTTTTTTGTTTTTTTTTTTTTTGTTGTTGTTGTTTTTTAAAGATTTTATTTATTTATTTGGCAGAGAGAGAGAGAGAGATCACAAGTAGGGAGAGAGGCAGGCAGAGAGAGAAGGAAGCAGGCTCCCTGCCGAGCAGAGAGCCCAATGCGGGGCTCGATCCCAGGACCTGAGATCATGACCTGAGCTGAAGGCAGAGGCTTTAACCCACTGAGCCACCCAGGTGCCCCGGAGATGAAATTCTTAAACCTCCATTCTTAGTGATGCAATTCAAAAGGCTGGGAGAATCAGTCTACACAGCTATATATGGAATTTAATCAACATTCCTCCTAGATAGAATAGAAGGTGGAACACTGAGTGGTTGACTTCACAGGCATTTTTACCCAACCCTATACTGAGGGAGGGAGGGGGTAGGGTTTGTATCTCAACTGCAGCTCTGTACTTAAGAGCTGAAAACTGAGAAAGAGCTGCATGCCCATCATTGGGTGCCTGCCTAGACACACGGCAGTGTATTTACACAATGCAACGAAAAGAATGAACTCCAAAGCCACACGCAGTGTGGATAAATTTCAAAAACAGGCTTAATGGAAGAGGCCAAAAAGCAAAAAAGTACCTACTGTGTGATTCTATTCAATGGAATTTTAGTATTGTCAAATGCAGTGGTGGTCTAGGGGACTGATTGGGAGGGGGCATGTGGGACAATTTTGGGGTGATGGGAATGTTTTATATCACCGTGGTAAGTACATGGGTACACATATTTGTCAAAACACAGTAGACCGTACACTTAAAGCGGATGTCATATATAAACTGTGTCTTGATATCTTTGGTTAAGGGATAAACTATAAATGAACCCATCATTGCATATAAAAGCTAATGCTGGAAAGCAGCTAGAAGCAACTGTGTGAGGTTTCTTTCATCCTGGTTTAGCAAAATGTTTCTTAGACAAGACCCAAGAAGCACTAAACATAAAAGAATGCAGTTGTCAGTAAAGTTAATCAAAATTAAAAAGCTCGCCCTCATTAAAAACACTATTGAGAAAACAGAAATGCAAGCTACAGACTTGGGGAGAATATTCACAACACATTTATCTTACAAACAACTTTAATCCAGTATTTATAAATAAGTCCTAGAATTCAACAATTAAAAAGCAGTCTTATTAAAAGAGGTAAAAGACTAGAACAATTTTCTAAAAATGCATATGAATAATCAATAAGAAAATAAAAAAAGTGTTCAACACAACTGGATATCGGGGTAATACAAAGTAAAACTAAATGAGATGCTACTTACCCCACTAGAATGACTAATATATTTAGAAAACAAAAACAAAAGCAAAACAAAACACCTGGCAGTACCAAAAATTGGAAAGAATATGAAGAAACCGATGGGAGTACCATGTGGCACAACTGCTTTGAGAAACACTGTGCAGCATCTTATAGAATTAAGTGTATATATCTACTCAGACGTAAGAGAGAGGTATAAAAGCAATTGTCCACAGAAGACCTTTACAAAATATGTTCATGGCAGGTTTGTTCATAATAGCCAATAAGAGGCAACAACCCAAATGTCCATCAACAGATAAATGGGTAAGTATATTTTTGCATATTCATACAAGAGAAGCCTATGCAGCAATGAAAGAATACAATGCCATGAGATTTTTTTTTTCAACAATAAAAAATAAGGAAATCCTGTCATTTGCAGCAACGTGGATGGAACTTGAGGACATTATGCTTAACACAATAAGTCAGACAGAGAAAGATAAATGCTGTATGGCCTCACTTATATGTGGAGTCTCATAAAGCCGAACTCATAGCCCCAGAGAGTAGAATGGTGATTGCCAGGGGAGGAGGGCCGGGAGGATGGGAGATGTTGGTCAAAGGGCACATACTTGGAGTTATAATGAGTAAGTTCTGGGGTCTAAGGTACAGCATGATGACCTTAGTTAACAAGACTGTTGTATTATATACTTGAAAGCGGCCGAGAGATCTTAAATGTTCTCACCACACACACACAAAAGGTAATTTGTGAGGAGATGGAGGTTAGCTGGCCTGACTGCGGTGGTCAGTATACACGCGTATCATTGTTACGCCGCACACCGTTATCTTACACAATGCTATATGCCAGTAGGTCTCCATAAAGCCAGAAAAAAGAGAAATCAATACTGTGTCGTCTCAAGGCAGGAAGCCAGCCAGAAAGTGGCACAGAATAAGATTTAGGGTGATAGAACGGCTTTATTTCTTGATTGCTGTGGTGGTGAAGTAGGTGAATGTACTTGCAAAAACTCACAAATAACTTACATTTAAAATGCTTGAATTTTATTTGTGTAAATTATTTCTCAATTTAAAAATAAGGGAAAAGTGAATGCAAAAGGGAAGTTAAAATCTCCATGACCACATTTTGAAGAACCGAATCAACAAAATATACTCAAGAAACTCAGAATGCGGTATTAAAAATGGTGAAGGAGAAAGCGGCAGAAAAGACGTGAGAACAAGAAAAAACAACTGTCAATGGCCAGAACCTAAAAATCAATTGCCCAACCTGACAACATCATCCAAAGCAAGGAAAGCTTACGGTCTCTGTGAATGGTTGGATATTTCTGGAGACCGCCCGAGAGGAGCTCCAGCTGCAAGGCTAGCGGTGTAGTGGTGTGGCCCAGCCTCCCCTCTGGGAGTGCGGGGAAGACCGGTCTCACCCAGATGAACTCAGACAACGATCACACTCAGATCGCCCACAAAGTTATTACAAGGGAAAACCCAGCAGAACACCACCCCTGTTGGAATTGGTGGTGTGCCTGTGTAGTGACAGTGGGATGCTCACTGCCCCACTGGGGGCCGTGCTGTGGGTGGGGAGTTTCCATGGCAACATGGACACCTCGCCGTAAGTACCAGTCTTTCCCACGGCGACCCACACCCAAACATTGACTGATGTAAGTTCATAAAGTTCTGGCCATCTTGGCCCAACGCAGGGCCCCTCTGAATGGTCATTGTACTAGGAGCTCACCCCCAAGGCGGCTGACGCTGATACTCGG
>JAPYYM010000586.1:0-14509 GCA_028534135.1 Potos flavus
TGTAGTGCACGGTGCACAGCGTCAAGGCAGGAGCCGGCCCGTGAGTCTGTTTCGCGACCAGACACCTGAACCCTTGTAGTGCAGATGCAGCCATAGGCAGTATGCAAAGGATTGTTTCTTTCTCTGCGTTCCAACAAAACATTATTTAAGGCAGTAAAAAGAGCCTCGTAAACGGGAATGTGACCACACCGGTAGTGAGTCAGGTTTAAAGGTCCAGCACTATTTTCTCAAATGCCTTTTATACTGGGGAATCTAGCTCGGAGACTAAGCCTCGTGTTGTAGCCTGTCCATCAGGTGATTTCACCGCCAGCCTGATGGAGATGATCTTGCAGCCCGTGTATTTGGTGTGACCACAGCGTGTACACTATACTGATACTACGTTGGCTTTCAACGTATTTTCAAAGTTAGAAAAATTAAACCTGTGGCCTTGGAAGTGGTATACCTCTCCTTTGGAGTACATTTTCCGAATACCAATATTCTCCTTTCAGTGTGAACTATGAGTGGCCGTGTCAGATCAAGATCCAGATCTAAACACAGAAAAGATGACCGAGGATCTAAGCAGTATGTGGGTGTGAGTACTTCCATATTGGATGATTTGGATTACCATTCATTTATTGCTCTGAAAGTTTTGTTGCGCTACCAACCGACATACAGATACAGTGATAAAGCTTCTCTGCTGATAAAGGGAGGGAAACATTGAGCCAGGACGATTCCATATTTCTGGTGCCTGTGAAAATACACTGATTGTGCATATCCATCCCAGCAGAGTTTACAGTAGACTCCAAAGTGGTTGTGGCTACCTCTTGTTGGAGAAACCACTCTGTGGGAAGAGTCACTTTTAAGAATAAGTACATAGAATCATGATGTGGGAGTGTCTTTATGCTTATTCTTCATTTGATATCCAAATGTCTAATGTCTCTTTACACTGTTAGCATGTATTAACCATATAGCTTTTTATTTGCCCACATACACACACACCTCTAGGTGCAGCAACCCAGGGATGAGAAACCAAAACAAAAGGAGGCACCTCCTGAGAGCCGGGATATTAAACCTGATTCAGGGAAGGAAGTGGAAGGAGCACCTGTGGCTCAAGGTGAAGGGAAAGGGAAGAAGAATGTCTACTGGGACGGGGGGGTGTGTGTGCATCGTGCATTATGACAACCCATAACAGGAGGAAAGAAAACATGAGAAGAGAATCTCAGTCATTTCATGAAAATGGGTTGAAAATGTAAAGAGAATATAGTAAACAGCTCTATGTAGTCCTTCACCATAATGAATTTCCCCTTTTCCTTTAAGATTTATTTATTTATTTTGAAGATTTTATTTATCATTTGAGAGAAAGAACACAAGCAGGGGAGCAGTACACAAGCAGAGGGAGAGGGAGAAGCAGGCCCCCGCTAAGCAGGGAGCCTGATGCAGGGCTAAATCTCAGGACCCTGGGATCATGACCTGAGCAGAAGGTAGAGAAATAAACAGGAATATCTATATCCCTGTGTAGATATCTATATAGATATAGATATATCTATATATCTATCTATAGAAGGGAGAGAGAACACAAGCAAAGGGAGAGGGAGAAGCAGGCCCCCTGCTAAGCAAGGAGCCTGATGCAGGGCTAAATCTCAGGACCCTGGGATCATGATCTGAGCAGAAGGTAGAGAAATAAACAGGAATATCTATATCCCTGTGTAGGTATCTATATAGATATAGATATATCTATATATCTATCTATAGAAGGGAGAGAGAACACAAGCAAAGGGAGAGGGAGAAGCAGGCCCCCCGCTAAGCAAGGAGCCTGATGCAGGGCTAAATCTCAGGACCCTGGAATCATGACCTAGCAGAAGGCAGATACTTAAGCAACTGAGCCACCCAGGTACTCCTTTCTTCAAAATTTAATCGGTATGCTTGAAAATGCAGTCTTTTCTAAATTAGAGGAAAATGTTTAAGTACAAAACTATGCATCATTTCTCTAGTTTGTTCTTCTTAGAACATTTTTTGTGGCCTTTTCACCCATTTCATCAAAAGCTAAGGAATTTTCAACAGCACAGGCCAAGTGCCAAGTCAGCATACCCTATAACATGCGGACTAAGGCCATTTGCCTAGGGATGGCAGCCCCATTTTAGAAATAAGAAAACTAAGGCTCAGGGATTGTGGCTTGCCAAAGACTGCTTGACACATGGAGACACAATTCATATTTCATTACAAGTTTGTGTTCTTGGGGAACCTGGCTGGCTCAGTCGGTAGAGCGTGTGATTCTTGATCTTGGGGTGGAGAGTTCAAGCCCCACGCTAGGTGTAGAGAGTACTTAAAATTAAAATGTTTAAAAAGTTTTGTATTCTTCCTACCATCTGTGTTGTTCTACAAACAAGTGAATGGTTCTGTATAGAATGCTTACTACTCAAATGTCTCTGTACTGTAAAGTAGCTTACTACTGGCACAGGAATCAGTCCAGTTCAGTGGAGCAGGAGAGAGACTCCAGAAAAGACCTCCATGAATGATAGCCACTGTCTGATTAATCATTTGATATGGTATGTTTCATAAGATCTACGTAATTCAGGAAATTGGCATTAGGGTCACTATATTAGTATGATTTTTAAGTGGCTTTAAAATAGGTGTTTAGGGGCACCTGGGTGGCTCAGTGGGTTGGGGCCTCTGCCTTCGGCTCAGGTCATGGTCTCAGGGTCCTGGGATCGAGCCCTGCGTCGGGCTCTCTGCTCGGCAGGGAGCCTGCTTCCCCCTCTCTCTCTGCCTGCCTCTCTGCCTACTTGTGATCTCTCTCTCTCTGTCAAATAAATAAATAAAATCTTTAAAAAAATTTTTTAAAAAATAAAATTGGTTTTTAAATACCTTTATGATTAGGAAAATCAAAAGTATCTTAAAATGATCATGAAACAAGAAATGAATGTCTTCCAAATAGAGCATTTTCATCAAGGACTTGTAGTGAATTATTGACACTTTCAGGCCATGGATTATTCTAGGAATTCGCTGTTGAGAGGTTTCCACAGTATGACTGACAACAAAATCTATTAATTTCTTCCCACCCTACTTCCTTTATTCTCACTGCAAGACACAAGTTGGACTATTGATCACTAATGTTTTGCTATTACTTTGTTCTATACATGACTCCTTTATCCTAAGTTACATAGAGGGACTTTGCACTGAAATCTAACTAGTTAAGTTTGTCAAAAAAACTTTCAGGTTGCCCCAATAGGGAATGGATCTCAGTAGTATAGGATTTGTCATGGGCCCACAAATGCAATCAGCTAATCGTTCAGTAAATTATATATATATATATATATTTTTTTTTTTTTTTTTTTTTTTTTTTTTTTAATTTAAGAGAGTGAGGGAGAGGTGCCTGGGTGTCTCAGTTGTTTGGCATCTGCTTTCAGCTCGGGTTGTGATCCCAGGGTCCTGGGATTGAGCCCTGCATTGGGCTCCCTGCTCTGCAGGGAGTCTGCTTCTCCCTCTCCCACTATCCCTACTTGTGTTCCCTCTCTGTCTCTCTCTGTGTCAAATAAATAAATAAAATCTTCAAAAAAAAGAAAAAAAGTGAGGGAGAGTTCACAAGCAGGGAGGGGGCAGAGAGGGGGAGAAGGGAAACCAAAATGGGGCTCAATCCCAGCACCCTGGGTTCATGACCTGAGTGGAAGGCAGAGGCTTAACCAACTGAGCCACCCAGGTGCCCCAGGATATTATATTTTAATTAAGATCCTATCTATAGTATAGACTTCAGATTTCTTAGATAGCTGATGCTCTCTACTCTTAATACACTATGTAATATGAAGGAAATGTAGATTTAGTGTGGTTTATCCTTAGACTGTCGTTTGAAATAAAGTATTATGATACAGAAAAGCAAAGATATGGAGTCCATCTTTCCCTCACTTTATTCCATGCTAGCCTACAGGCTTCTATTTCATATAACTGAAAGAATGAATATTATCACTTCTTTATTTATAGTTTATGTTTAGTTCTTAAATTGATAACCTTTCTTTTCTAAGGGCCTAAAATGAAAGCTGATCTCCAAGAACTCGTTCAAAGACTGGGGGATAAAAGCAAAGATGCTCCTGATCTGAAGGGAGGGAGTTTACCAAATCTAGAGCCCATTAAAATGCCGGAAGCAGGTATGTGATCCATTAAGAATATGAAGTACGTGCTTTTCTGTTTTCTAGAATATTGTATCTTTGATAATATAAATGTAATATTACTGTTACTTTAAGAACAGAATTCACATATAAAGATGCTTTGACAGGTAGTTTAGAGCCTAAATGCCTGACTACCTGACTTACAGACAATCAGATATAGAAACAAATTGGATCAAAGCCATGTTGATGAAAACACCACCGCCTAAGTGGCTCAGTCGGTTAAGCATCCAACTCTTGATTTTGGCTCAGTTTATAATCTCACAATCATGAGAATGAGCCCTGTGTCAGGCTCTGTGCTCAGTGTGGAGTCTGCTTGGAATTCTCTGTGTCCCTCTGCCCACTCTCCCCACCCCCTGCTAGTGTGCTCACATTCTCTCTTTAAAAATAAAATCTTTTTTTTAAGTTAAATGAAATGAAATGAAAACATTTCATTATTTTCATTAAAACATGAAAACACTTTCTTATTTTTGAGTATCAGTACTTTAACAGCTAATAATTTTCAGAGTTTTTTAATAATTTCTGCTTTTTAACAAATACAAAATGTATTTGGAATAAACATCGGTTTATATAAAGTAGCAACTCTAACATAAATTGGTGAATCTTGGAGAACCCCTTAATTGTAAATTCTACCCTCAATCTTATAGTAATTAGTGAATTCAAATCAGGTATATTATAATCTTTTTAATGCTGATTGTTGCATTTTGTGGTTCTATTCAAAGAATAACAAAATACTCCAATTTACATGACTTATTTGTTACAAATAACATCTTGAGTCATATTTTATTATCTGAACTGAGATTTCATCACTACTGAGATAATGAATAAACACTCGGCTTGATGTTTTTGTGTAAGGAGACCTGGATACCCATTCTTAGATTCTGTCAAATTCTGGATTATTCTGTCTATTCAAAAAACAAAAACAAACTGTTGCATTTCAATCCTGTCCCCAAAGAAGGCTCAAATGACTGAATAATAAAATGGGGAGAGATAGTCAAGCTTCTAGTTTCTGTGTCTGACCAAGTAGACTACATAGTCACTAATGCCCAAGGCAGCTGTAAGATACCTACGCTAAGTACACTCTTTGTCCCCACTGTCAGTCTTCATGAGCTATGGATGCTATGATATAATCACCTCTAACCATCTCAAATATGACATATAAATTTTTGCCTTGAGACATAAATTGATAAGATTTGAAGTCCAAAGACCAGTATCCTAATAATTCCCAACCAACCAGCTTAAGTATGTTTTAGATGTATCTGCCAAATTGCTATTAATTATAAGAGCTTCTGAGTTTAAAGGAAGCACTTGATGTTTAGGGAATAAATGACCTTATATTAGTGTACTTAAACTTTTTTGCTCTGAATTGCTGAAGCATTCCTTTAGACTATTTATACTAAGAGATAGTTTTCAGACTGCTTCCAGGAGCCTTTTTACATGGATAGAATGTATTCAGAGGAGGATCACAGCATTTAAATGCATGTTTTTTGGTGTGTGTGTGGGGGAAGGGTTACAGTTTTTACAAATTTTTTTTTTTTTTTTTTTTTTTTTTTTTGGTTAGAGAGAGAGCACAAGCAGGCAGAGAGGCAGGCAGAGGCAGAGGGAGAAGCAGGCTCCCCGCTGAGCAAGGAGCCCGATGTGGGACTTGATCCCAGGACCCTGGGATCAGGACCTGAGCCGAAGGCAGCCTCTTAACCAACTGAGCCACCCAGGTGCCCCAATATTTTGTTTATTTTAATGAAGCTGGTACAATGTCCATTTAAAACCCATATCCCAGGCCAAAAAGTATAAGTAAAATCCAAAAGAGCAGTGTTCTGTTGAATACACTTCTGCATGAATAACTTTATTAACTGCTAATGAAAATTAGAACTTTTCTGGGAACTTCTGACAAGACTTTTCTTTTATCTTAAAATGCTTTTTCTTCGGTGAAGCCATCTTTGGAGTTAGTCATTACTCTCACCATCTCTGTCATCTCGACTCCAGCCTAAATTTCTCTTCTTTTGGTCCAGACCCTCAAATTTTAAAAGTAGCTTCAAGTTAAGGAAAGGTCATTTTTCAACAGTTCGGTTCTCTGAAAAACTTCCCATCTCCCACTGAAAGTCATAGTCCAGGAGCAAAGCAATCACATGCTAGAACTTCAGGGCCAATTGGAAAGTCATCATGAACACTCGCATTGGTCGATCTTATTTATCACAAGCCTGAAAATGCATAGTCCTGGAAAAGGTGGCCTCTCTGTGCACACATGTAATTTTCAAAAAGGAGAGGGCAATATGAAGGGGACTGAGGTTTGATCACCAAAAATCAGCACAATGAAAACAAGTGATAATGAATAATGGGCAGATATTTTAAAGAGATGGGGTACCAGTTTTCAATTCCGTTTTTGAACACCACATTACAAAAGAACTATTTTTAAAAATAAAAAAGGATTGAGGGTGAAGAAAAAAATAAAAAGAATATCTAAATCATTGAATGATCCCTTGTTTGTTCCTGATAAACTTCAATCACATCTTCTTCCTCCATTATCAGCAATTCCCTGACCTTCAAAGAGAAACCTGAGTGAATTCATTGGAACTCCCTGTCTTTGACAGTATGATTCTTTGAGTTTCTTGAGTTGTGTTGTCATTTTCACTTTGAAGTGAATCTCACTGCTATCCTGTCCAGTGACTTTGAGTTTAATGTATTCTCCTTCCTTCTTATGCCCCAAGTCCTCAGTTGAAGGTTTTGCCTCCTAGTCAGACATGGTGACGGTGGCTTCACCCAGGGTCTCTGCGCAGCAGCGGCCTCAGGTAGACAGAACCTCACTCCAGGGTTTACAAATCCGTCTCTCTAAATGCATGTTTTTAAATAGACAATACATCGCATGATATCCAATGTAAAAGGTAAGGAAAAAAAGAGCAACAGAATAATCCTAATGGAAAAAGAAAGAGGTACTTAATAAAAAGTATGAATCATTAGTAAAAAGAAAATAAAAAGTATGAATCATTAGTAAAAAGAAAATACAACTAATAAATTGAAAAGATTGCTCTTTTTAAAAATACTTATGAAGTGTATCCACTAGTGTACATAATCTTGAGGAAAATGGAAAAAGCCCAAATATATACACCCATGTACGTAATACTGAAAATGAACAAGACACTGACATTGAGTATTTTATGTAATTGAAAGTGAATACATTTTTGAACTCTAATGTTTTCAAAATATGGATGAAATGGTTGATATACTAGGAAAACATATTTAATAAATCCCAGTAGCACCTAATTATGTAAACATCACAGAGACCATAGGAAAACTTGTGAAATTTGTCAGAGTTGTCCCTCAAAAGTATTTACTTTTAGTAGATAAGATGGTATTGTGTACTTGAAAGGTGATCAGAATACATCTTAATCATTCTCACCACAAAAAAAAAAAGTTAACTACATGAGGTGATGTGTTAATTGCTTACGTTTATCTGTTAGTCACACTATAATATAAATGTGGAACAAATCATCATGTTGTATGCTTAAAATATATACAATTATATTTGTGAATTATTCCTTAATAAAGGTTTTAAAAAGGACTTTTAGAAACAAATTTCTGGCTTTTCTAGGTATCTTTTTATCCCCCTCTCCTTTTCTTCTCCTTCCCTGTCTCCATTCATTTCTTCCTTTCTTTTTTTTTTACCATGCTCTAAGACAGTATATATGAGCTTCACATTTTCATATCAGAAATGAAGGCAATGACTCAAAACTAGTGTGAATATATAATTTATTATACAAACAACACTGTCAAGTGTGAAAAAAGACATAATCACACTAGGACTATAGGTGGAAATGGGGACAAATGGTTATCCTATTTAACCATTCGCAGTATTTTTTTCTTTTTTTTAATTGTGTTACGTTAGTCACCATAAAATACATCATTAGTTTTTGATGCAGTGTTCCAAGATTCATTGTTTATGTACAACATCCAGTGCTCCATGCAATATGTACCCTCCTTAATACCCACCACCAGGCTCACCCATTCCCCCACCCCCCCCAAAACCCTCAGATTGTTTCTCAGAGTCCACAGTCTCTCATGGTTCATCTCCCCCTCTGATTTGCCCCAATTCACTTTTCCTTTCCTTCTCCTATTGTCCTCCATGTTATTCCTTATGTTCCACAAGTAAGTGAAACCATATGATAATTGACTTTCTCTGCTTGACTTATTTGACTCAGCATAATCTCCTCCAGTCCCATCCATGTTGATCCAAAAGTTGGGTATTCATCCTTTCTGATGGCTGAGTAATATTCCATTGTATATAAATGTTCATAGCAGCAGTGTCCACAATAGCCAAACTGTGGAAAGAACCGAGATGCCTTTCAACAGGCAAATGGATAAAGAAGATGTGATCCATATTAACCATTCACATTAGCACTAAAGTAAACCAAAGAAACATTTTTGCACTTCTGCATAATAAAGAAAAAACAATTGTAGTACTGGAATTTCTATTTACTCAAGCATTAACAAATGTGACATTATTGTTTCAATATCTTATATTCAGAATATTTTTCAGGTTGTTTTATTTAAATAATACTGATTTATAAATTTCTTTTATTTCAAGGTTGATTTGTGTGTTATTTGGATTTTTAAGTAAAAGTATACACAATTTTTGCCTTTATTTATAACTACCTTTTAATAGATTCATTTCATTTAATATGTTCTGAATATGAACAACCTTTTTGTTTCCTTATACCAGTAGAAAGAGTGGTGTGTTTAAAATACATTAGTAAAATATGTTTGGAAGTCTGTCTTACAAAACAAAAACTGTTGTGTCTTTTGCATAACATTAATGTCATCTAAGTAAAATTCTACTAAGTAATGTTCCCAACTGTTATTTTGTCTTACAGGTGAAGGGCAACCACAGGTTTAAACAAAGACGAGCTGAAACCATGCAAACTGTTCTTTGTTAGATATATGACAATTAAATTCTCTTAATAAAGTTTTAAACTGTCATCAAAAAATCTTGTAAATCTCATATTAAACTTATTATAAATACTTGATGCTGTTAAAAATTATATCACTTTTTGAAATTTTATATTCTGATTGAACTAGTAAACACAAATATATCCATACACCGATATTCTTTCCAGCAACCTTGCTAAATATGACTTAATTCTACAAGTTTTATCTAGATTGTTTTTTATTTCGAAAATTAAGCTATTAATAGACTACTTCTGACCAGAATCCTAACCAGTAAAACAGTCAACACATATTTTTTATTCATACGTATTATGTACTGTATTCTTAGAATAAAGTAATCTAGAGAAAATAAAATGTTATTAAGGAAATCATAAGGAAGAGAAAATATATTTACATTACTGTATTATTAAAAAAAATCAGGGTGCCTGGGTGGCTCAGTTGATTAAGCATCTCCCTTCGGTTCAGGTCATGTTCCTAGGGTCCTGGGATTGAGCCCTGCATTGGGCTTCCTGCTCTGAAGGGAGTCTGCTTCTCCCTCTGCTCTCCACCCCCTGCTCATGCTCTCTCTCTCTCTCAAATAAATAAATCTTTAAAAAAAAAAACTGCTATATAAGTGAAACCACATAGTTCAAACCCATGTTGTTCTCAGGTCAGCTGTAATCAGAATAGCCCCTTTTCATTAAAAAAATGTATCCATTCAGTTATTTCAATTTTATGAAATAACAGAATAAGATCGTATCTTATTCAAGGTCAACACATTAGTCTTTATAATTTCCTTAACCAGTGATATGATTTGCAATGTAAAGTCTTTTGCCATTTTGGTTAATTTTTTTTGTTATTTTTATTTTTATTTATTTTTGCTGTGAAAGGTTGATGTAGTATGCTTTTTTTCAAATGTTTATTAAAATCCTAGTTAGTTAGCATTTAGTGTAATATTGGTTTTAGGAGTAGAGTTTAGTGATTCATCACTTACATATAATACCCAGTGCTCATCATAACAACTACCCTCCTTAACACCCATCACCCATTTGGCCCCTCCCCCACCCACTTCCTTCTATCGACCCTGTTTGTTCTCAGTAGTAAAGAGTCTCTTAGGGTTTCCCTCTTTTTTTCCACTCTTCCCATATGTTCATCTGATTTGTTTCTTAAATTCACATATGAATGAAATCATATGGTATTTGTCTTTTTCCAAATGACTTATTTCGCTTAACATCAAATGCTCTAGCTCCATCCACATCATTGCAAATGGCAAGATTTCATTCATTTTGATGGCTGAGTCATATTCCATTATATATCTACCAAATCTTCTTTATCCATTCATCTCTTGATGAACAGTTTGGCCCTTTCCATAGTTTGGCGATTGATAATGCTGATATAAACATCGGAGTGCAAGTACCTCTTCGAATCTGTATTTCTGTACCCTTTCAGTAAATAACTAGTGTGCAATTGCTGCATCGCAACTTTTTAAATTTTTGTGGAACCTCCATACTGTTCTCCAGAGTGGCTATACCAGTTGGCATTCCCACCAACAGTGCAAGAGGACTCCCCTTTCTCCACATCCTCACCAACACCTGTTGTTTCTTGTGTTGCTAATTTTACCCACTCTGAGAGGTGTGAGGTGGGATCTCATCATGGTTTTGATTTGTATTCCCCTGGTGATGAATGATGTTAAGCATCTTTTCATGTGTCTGTTAGCCACCTGGGTATCTTCGTTGGAAAAAGAAATGTCTATTCATGTCTTCTACCCATTTCTTAACTGGATTATTTATTTTTTGGGTGTTGAGTTTCATAAGTCCTTTATAAATTTTGGATACTAACCCTTTCTCACATATGTCATTTGCAAGAATCTTCTCCCATTCTGTAGGTTAGCTTTTCATGTTGTTGACTGTTTCCTTTGCTGTGCAGAAGATTTTTATCTTGATGAATGCCCAATAGTTCATTTTTGCTTTTGTTTCCCTTGCCTCCAGAGAGGTGTCTAGTAAGAAGTTGCTACAGCTGAGGCCAAAGAGGTAGCTGCCTGTGTTCTCCTTGAGGATTTTGATGAATTCCTGTCTCACATTTAGTTCTTTCATCCGTTTTGAGTTTATTTTTGTGTATGGTGTAACAAAGTGGTGCAGTTTTCCCAACACCATTTGTTGAAGAGACTATCTTTTTTCCACTGGATGGTCTTTCCTGCTTTGTCGAAGATTAGTTGACCATATAGCTGTAGGTCCATTTCTGGGTTTTCTATTCTGTTCCATTGATCTATGGGTCTGTTTCTGTGCCAGTACCATACAGTCTTGATAACTACAGCTTTGAAGTATACCTTGAAGTCCAGAATCATGATGCCACCAGCTTTGCTCTTCTTTTTCAGGATTACTTTGGCTCTTCAGGGTCTTTTGTGGTTCCATACAAATTTTAGGATTATTTGTACTAGCTCTCTGAAAAATGCTGGTGGTATTTTGATAGGGATTGCATTAAGTACGTAGATTGCTTTTGGTAGTACAGACATTTTAACAATATGTGTTCTTCGAATCCATGCGCATGGAATGTTTTTCCATTTCTTTGTGTTCTCTTCAATTTCGTTCATAAGCGCTCTGTAGTTTTCAGAGTACAGATATTTTATCTCTTTGGTTAGGTTTATTCCTAGGTATCTTTTTTTTTTTTTTTTGGTACGATTGTAAATGGATCAATTCCTTGATTTCTGCTACTTCATTATTAGTATATAGAAATGCAACATATTTCTTTTTTTCTTTTTTTAAGATTCAATTAACACATAGTGTATTAGTTTCAGAGGTAGAGTTCAGTGATTCATCAGTCTCATATAATAACCAGGACTCATTACATCACATGCCCTCCTTAGTGTTCATCACCCAATTACCCCATCCCCTTACCCCCTTCCCCTCCAGCAACCCTCACTTTATTTCCTACAATTAAGAGTCTCTTATGGTTTGTCTCCTTCTTTGATTTTGTCATTTTATTTTTCCCCTATTCCCCTATGATCCTCAGTTTTGTTTCTTAAATAACACGTATGAGTGAGATCATATGATAATTGTCTTTCTCTGATTGACTTATTTTGCTTAGCATAATACCCTCTAGTTCCATCCATGTTGCTGCAAATGCAAGATTCATTTTTTGATTCCATTGTGTATATATACCACTCTACCCATTCATCTGTCAATGGACATCTGAGCTCTTTCCATACTTTGTATATTATGGACATTGCTGCTATAAACACTGGGGTACAGGTGCCCCCTCAGATCACTACATTTCTATATTTGGGGTAAAGACCTAGTAGTACAATTGCTGGGTTGTACTGTAGCTCTATTTTCAACTTTTTGAGGAAATTCCATACCGTTTCCCAGAGTGGCTACACCAGCTATTGCAAGAGATTTCTGTACATTGATTTTATATCCTACAACTTTGCTGAATTCATTTATTAGTTCTAGCAATTTTTTGTTGGAGTCTTTCAGGCTTTCTTTTTTTTAAGATTTTATTTATTCATTTGACAGAGAGAAAGAGAGAGAGTACAAGCAGGGGGAGTGGCAGGCAGAGGCAGAGGGAGAAACAGGCTCCTCCTGAGCAAGGAGCCCAATGTGGTGCTCAATGTGGTGCTCAAGGACCCTGGGATCATGACCTGAGCCGAAGGCAGATGCTTAACTGACTGAGCCACCCAGGCACCCTTCAGGTTTTCTGCAGAGTATCATGTCATCTACAAATAGAAGTTCAACTTCTTCCTTGCCAATTTGGATGCCTTTTATTTCTTTTTGTTGTCTCATTGCTAAGGCTAAGACTTCTAGTAATGCAATAAGTAATAATAGTGAGAATGGACATCCTTGTTTTGTTCCTGACACTAGTTTTTCCCCATCGAGGATGATATTAGCTATGGGGCTTTCGTATATGGCTTTTGTGATGCTGAGGAATTTCCCATCTATACCTACTTTGTTGAGGGTTTCTTTTCTTTTTTTTTCTGATTTGTCCTTATTTTATTTTATTATTTTTTTAATTAATTTATTTTTTATTTTATTAACATATAATGAATTATTTCTTTCAGGGGTACAGGTCTGTGATTCATCAGTCTTACACAATTCACAGCACTCACCTTAGGACATATCCTCCCCAATGTCCTTGACCTCCCACCCCCCTCCACTCCAGCAACCCTCAGTTTGTTTCCTGAGACTGAGTCTCTTATAGTCTGTCTCCCTCTCTGGTTTCATTCTGTTTCATTTTTTCCTCTCTTCCTCCATAATCCTCTGCCTTGTTTCTCAAGTGCCACATATCAGCGAGATCATATGATAATTGTCTTTCTCTGATTGACTTATTTCACTTAGCATAATACCCTCTAGTTCCATCCACATCATTGCAAATAGCAAGATTTTATTTTTTGATGGCTGCATAGTATTCCATTGTATATGTATACCACTTCTTCTTTATCCATTCATCTGTAAATGGACATCTAGGTTCTTTCCACAGTTTGGCTTTTCTGGACATTGCTGCTATAAACATTCAGGTGTACATGCCCCTTCGGATCACTACATCTGTATCTTTGGGGTAAATACCCAGTAGTGCAATTGCTGGGTCGTAGAGTAGCTCTATTTTCGATTTTTTGAGGAACCTCCATACTGTTTTCCAGAGTGGCTGCACCAGCTTGCATTCACATCAACAGTGTACAAGGGTTCCCCTTTCTCCACACCCTTGACAACACCTGTCATTTCCTGACTGGTTAATTTTAGCCATTCTGACTGGTGTGAGGTGGTTGTTGAGGGTTTCTGTCAAGCCTTGATGCTGTATATTTCTCCTCATTTATGTCACTTATTTCATTCCTTAAGTTAACTTTGGACTTTGTTTATTTTCTTTTTCTAGTTCCTTCAGATGTAAAGTTACATTGTTTATTTAAGACCTTATTCTACAGCCCAAATTCATGGAATGGAAGAGTTAATATAGTTAAACTGACCAAACTGACTAAAGCCATCACACACACACACACACAAACAAATCAACCAAGGTCCTACTATAACCATCTCTCATTTGTTCTCTGCCGCAGCTCCACCATTAACAGCATGTCCTAAAGAAGAACCTGTGATCAGTATACACTAGTCCCCTCATTAGGTTCCATAGTCAGTGGGCCCTCCACGGTAAAAGTGAACCCCTCATCTTTCAGCTACCATCCAATGATCACTGACTGTTAACGGACATTTAGAGGTTGTTCATGATTGAAATCTACTATCCTCCTAGACACACAGCTCTGTTCATGTGCGTGTTGATTATACATTCCTTTAAGGGGAATTACTGGGTCAAAGATCAGTCATTCAGCGAGCACCCAGTCAGCGCCCACTACGTGCTAGGCACTACAGAGACTAAGGGTATTGAACAAAAAAAGTCCTTATCCTCTGGAACCTAGCTTTGCGAGGTTTTTTCAGCTTGATAGATGTGGCCACGATGCTGTTCATCACTGG
>JAPYYM010000587.1:0-14509 GCA_028534135.1 Potos flavus
GAAGGCAGAGACTTCAACCCACTGAACCACCCAGGCGCCCCTGTGTGCCAGTGTGTTAATGGCACTGAACTCGGCTCGCCAGCCCCCAGGTCGTTCAGATCTGGCGTGCGTGTCCCCGGACCCCGGGTCTCTGCGAGGCCCAGCGCTGCTCAGGCCCTCAGAGCTGGTGCGCGGCGGCCTCCCTCCAGGCGGCCCCTGAGGCTCCGGGCACAGGCCTCACACCCGCAGGCCGGCCTTGCCGCATCAGGAGGTGGCCAAGTCGTCTGTCCCTCAGCAGCGGGCTTTCCAGGTTCCAGGAGGTTTCCATGTCGCTTCCCTCCTTTTTGGGTAGACAGAGAATGGGTGTCAAGCTGCGTGTGCCCAGCCACCATCCTGCCTGGACTCGAGGCCTGGCTTCTTGGTGGGATGATGTCCTGACCGTTTCTGCTGGGTGTGCGTGGACGTGCGTGCGCGTTTGCATGCATGTGCGTGTGTGCGTGGACGTGCGTGTGCGTGGCATTCCACGTTCCAGGCGTCGTCTATCCGAGTCCTGGGCAAGCTCACGCTTGTCACATGCGAGGACAGAGCTTCCCCGTCACCTGTGTTCACACTAAAGCTCAGCTAGCCCGTCTGTGCCCGTGAACCGCGACCCTACATTTCACACGGGGGATGCGGCCTCAGGAGGCGCCTGCCCTCCTCTTGGGGACGTGGCTTCTGCATGTCTGCGGCGGACGCACGCAGTGTCCTGAGTGTGGACGTACATCAGCTTCTCCTGTATTTAAAGCCCACGCGTCGGTGCAGGGGAGCCGCGTTCCCGGAGGGCGTGCTGGTGGCTCAGGGGACCGGCAGAAGCACACACGGTGAGGGCCCGGTCAGCCGCCCAGGGCAAGTGGGGACAGTGCCTGGGGCCTCCACTATCCTGGAACCCGACCCAGAGCCAGGAAGCAGATGCCCCAAAGTTCCACGTTTCATTTGCTCGCTCCTAAGTCAACACAGTTCATTTTAGCGACTTTAATACTTTCTGAAAAGCCTTTTCTCGCACCATAAACTAGTATTGATCCTATAAATCATTTACGACGCTTAAGTTGGCTCAAGATGATCAGATTCCTGGAAAGCTCGTGAACATTAGGAGAGGTCGGTGAGTGTCAGGAGAGAAGTGTCCTTCCTGGTTTAGACCCACTGTTGCTGCGGGAGCCCCCTGGTGATTTCCCGGGACCGCCTGCGCAGAGCCCCACGCACGGAGCTCCAGCAGAAGTCCTTCAGCTCGCAGGTCTGGGCGGCAGGCCCACGATCAGGGCAGGTCCTTCTGGGGCGCTGGGAGGCAATCGCTCCACCTCCCACACTCCACGCCTTGGCTGGCCTGTGGTGGAATCTCCCCATGCACCTGTCTCCAGATGTCCCCCGGCTTCAAGGACGCGAGTCCTACTGGAGTAGGGCCGTCCTCATGCCGTGATGATCTTGTTTTAACTGCTGTCTCTGTAGAGACTCGTTCCAAATCCATCCGGACGCACTGGAGTCGGACTTCACGGGAATGGGGGCCCCCCGTCGGTCCCCTAATAACCCTGGGACACTGTGTTATGGGGTTGGGCCGGTGAGGAGGGAGTCTGAATTTTTCTAAGACTCTGATAAAGAAAGTGGTCTTTCATTTACTTTTCTGTGACGTCCAAAAACATTGCATTTATAGATTTAGCTTAAAATGATAGATTTTAATAAAATTTACAGGTCTTATGTTTCTTACGTTAATTGATAGATTTTAATTCAGGGGGTAAAAATGGACACGTGCACGCCTTCTGCCCCTGAGCTTGTGGCCCCGGAGCCTCGCCTCGCACCTGTTCCGTGCCGGGGCCCCTCCGGCTGCCCTGTGCTTCCCCAGGGCGCCAGCAGCCGTGGCAGCCCCGCCTCTCCATGGACGTGGTCTCGTGCTCTGGTCTCCCCTGGGCCGCTCAGGTCGTCCCTCTGTCCCCAAGACACCAGTGTGCTGTGTTTCCAGCACACGTGTCACTATTTAAAAGAACCGTGTGGAATTACGGAGTTCGGACCCACACGCTGGGTGCCTGGATCTTCCCGGTTCCCAGTGAGCTCTGGGGTTTTCAGACGTTGGGTCTGAACTCCTCGCCGAGAGAGCATTAGAGGCAGTTCGCGGCTGAACCCCTGAATTCCAGCTCGAGAGACCATTGGAGAGGGTGCCAAAGCATGACGCTCTCCCACAGCCGGGGCGGACGCACGGGTCGGTCCTGTGTTTGCGGGGGAAGGCTCGGCGACCTCAGGGTCCGCAGAAGATGGGTGTGTGGTTGGAGGAAGTTTTTATTTGTTGTTCCAACAAACTTCTTTAGCGCGAGCTTGCCGCTCTGTCATTCCGAGGAATACTCACGCATTCCGTTTGCCTCTGCGAGGAGGTCATTGGTCCAAGGAATGAGCTGCGAGGTTTAATTCCTTAAGTGTCTCGTCGTCGTGTTGGAACTGAGGGAGATGACACAGCACCAGCGACGATTGCGTATTTCTCTATATAAATGCATGTCTTATTTTTTTTTTTTTTTCCAGGGATCTTCGCTTTAACAGAATCCGAGAGATCCAGCCTGGGGCATTCAGGAAGCTGAGAAACTTGAATACGTTGTAAGTCCGAACATTACATTCTATCGAGACCCAGCAGGACACGAGTGTAGACATCATCACACCTTTCACCCGGGGTCAGCCCCGATTGTCCATGGTCAGGGGCACGAACAGGGAGAGCGGACACGGGCCCCTGAAACAGAGAGCGCGCATTAAGATCCTGTGTGCGGCCGCTGTCCTGTCTTGGCTGACATCGTGGACCTATGTGGGTCCCTCATAAGTGGGTGTGGCCCAGACCGACGGCCACAGGCTCCCGTTGTCTTCCTGCCTCAGTCCCCGGCTGGGCCAGACCGTTCACCTGGGCTGCGAGGTCACAGGCCCCGCCGCGGGGGGCGCCGGTACTTCTCCTGGCTAGCTGGGCGCGGGAGGGGTGGGGGCGCCGTCCAGCGGGCACCCCAGGGACGGACCGATGAAGGGGACGGGCCTGATTGGCACCCCGAGGCTCCGCGGCTGACCTGGGCTGCTGTCGTATCCGGAGCCCGGCAGGCCGACGGCGTCTGCGGCCCCTCCGCTCCGGAGGGCGGCTGTTGGCACAGGGGATGGGCAGGGCCCGGGGACCAGGATCGGTTCTCTTCGCTGCCCTGGGGAGACTGCACGTCCACGCCGGCTTTCCACGCAGCTGAGGCGGACTGTCCCACAGAGCAGGACAGACGGACACTCCTTTGCATCGGAGAGGGCATTTGGTCGGCGTGCGCAGGGAGCGGAATGGTGTGCGGTGACAGGGACGTGCGTCCCGTAAGAAAGCGCGTCATCCCAGGGCGCGCGCGGAAACGCTCCCCGCTGGTGCCCGGCCGAGCTCTGCGCCGGAGTCGTCCTGCGGCCTTTCCCGAGCGGCGGGGAGCGGGCCCCAGGGGCGGTTAGGGTTCTCACTCTCTCTTTGTCTCTCGTAGGCTTCTCAACAATAACCAGATCAAGAGCATTCCCAGCGGGGCGTTCGAAGACCTGGAGAATTTAAAATATCTGTAAGTGAACGATCAGATCTACCCCAGAAGCTTATGTTCGCATACTGACTGTTTCATCCTCGAGCCGAACTTTGTGCAGCTTACAAACTCATATAAATACATCCATCTCGCGGGGTTTATTTTCAGAAGGGGACCGGATTCGGGGCTGGCGTTTTTAATATGAGTTTTATCCGTGTGAAGCGCTTGGCTGTGCGATGCTCAGTGTGTGTGTCTTCAGCCGCAAGTCAAGTAGGTGCGATGAGATTTAGGCGCCAGAGCCCTGGCAGGTCGTGCGGGAGCGGGTGACTCGCGGCCCCTCGCCGGCGCGCGCGGCTGCCGGGTGGGCCGAGAGAGGGAAGCTCGGGTTCAGGCGGCCTCTCCGGCCGTGGGCGCGGCGTGAGAGTGTCCCCCGGCGGCTGATTTCCCCATCTTCCTCCAAGTGACTTCACCTCTTCTTACTTTAGGTAGTAACATTGTAGTTTGCTTTTTAAAACTGATTTTAGTTAATTTATTTATGAGCATTTAAAACAGCAGTTTTGCAGGTTAGAAGACGGCCTTGCGGGCAAGTGCAGGCTTCATAGCTCTCCGGGCTCTTGCTTGAGACTGGAAGCCGCTGCAAACGTTCCAGTGACTTTTCTGCTTGTAGATAAAAGTACGTGTCACGTGCTTTGAGCGAATCGTTCTTACTTTTAAGACTTTGATGACCTTTTAAAGAGAACCATTTTAATCAGGAATTTAGATCAGGGACTTTTTTGGGAAATTTATGTCCTCCGTGAACCTGAATGTCTCTAAGTCATGTTGATTTTTAAAATAAAGTCACATCGTTAGTGTTGCTGTGTGTTTTGCAACCTGTTTGATTTCAGATGTCATTGGTTCTAAACCAAGTGATCACTTTAACTGTGTTTATAGAGATATATTCGTCAGTGAAGATGATCGAAAGTGTTAGGTGTAAATAATTTTCCATCATTTTTGGCATAGTTTGTTAATTTTTACCGTAGAACAGAATAGAATAACGTATGAAAATTATTAAGCCTTGTTGCTCATTTTAAAAATGAGGGAAAGGCCTTTTATTCTTAAGTTTTTATTGATTTGATTTGTTTTGTTTTTAAATTCTAAGTGCTGTACAAGTTCCAGAAGAAAGGTTTTGGTTTCTTAGAAGGTAGGTTCCGTGAGCTGAGAGCCAGCCTCCCAGTGTGTGTGTGTGTGTAACTTTAATTTTTTATTTTGTATTTTGCCTTTGGCTTGAATTAATTAAGAGCAACTTGTTATTTAGCCTGCAGATGTATTTAGTGTTAAAGAGTTTGGGATACCTCGTTTTCACTTAAAATGATTTTTTTAAAGTAATGCTTCATAAGCCTCGCCTGCTGGCTGGCTCACCTTTGACGCACCTGTGCCCTCGCCTCGCCGCCCCCGAGTTTGCGGTGCCCCCTGGTGGAAGGCGCCTGGTCACTGGGGAGGGGCTGGGCAGTGGTCAGCAGGACAGAGGGGCAGGGACCCCAGGAGCAGGGACAAGAAGGGCCCCGCTCCCCATCTGATCCCCGTCCTCGGCAGGAGGGGCGCTGCCACCGGCACCGCGGACGACACTGCAGCTTCAACATTTGAGAGCTCCTCCGAAGCTTACTGATCGTTTCTGCCTTTACGCTTCGTCTGTGTCGTAGACGTCGAGACTGGCCGTGTGCCGGAAGCCCGGTTACTTGTGGGAAGGCGTCGGCCTCCCCTTCGCCGGTATCTCCGGAGGGTGCGGTTGTGTCCTGGGAAGAGCCTCCCCTTCGGAGTGGACTCTGATGGCGCGGAGTACTCTTTAGACTAAGCCCATTATCGGAACGTGAGCGATGCCCGTTGTTCTTAAGGCGGGGGCTGCTCCGGTGTCCTAGGAGCCACACACCCGCCCGCGCTAGCGGGGCTCGGCTGTCTTGTGCGCTCGTGTCAGAGAGACGCTGCTCTGGCGGGCGGCCGCCCTCCTGCTTCAGAGGAATGAGCCCAGAAACCCCGTTGGGCCATAAAGGCGCCGGGGCTCCCCCCAGAGCACAAGTTGCCGGGCCAGGCCATATTCCCGCAGCTTTCCAAACGCTCACGTGGTCCCGTAATCCCGAGCGGCTGCCCTCTGCGCTGTGCACTGGCGGACACCGAAACGGAGAGCTGACTGCCACGGTCACCACCACGCAGCAGCGGGTGGCAGGTGGAGGACTCAGGCCCACGTGGCCTGGCCCCGCGCCCGGCTCTGCTCTGCCGCGGGCACCCGTTTCTGCCGCGGGCGCCGTGCTCTGCCGCGGGCACCCGGCTCTGCCGCGGGTGCCGTGCTCTGCCGCGGGCGCCGGGCCCTGGCCTGGCCGAGGGTGCCACCCGCTTGCGCAGAGGCTTGCGGCTCTCCGAGGGGTCAGCTCCGCTGAGTAGTGAGAGGGAGGAGGGACAGCCGCTGTGCGGGATGGCGGCAGTTGGAGACCACGTAGCAGGGCCCATGAGACAGCCTGCCTCGCGCACGCCATCCGGGAACAGAGCGGGCGGAAGCACAATGTTGGGACAGCGCAGGCCTGTTGGCTGCAGTGGGCAGGAGGACTCCCTGCCGGCCGGTGTCGTGGTGCCAAGAGGCACCTGCTGACATCGCGGGTGGGGGGGCTGGCGTGAGTCTGAGGTCATTGGCGGGCACGAAGCGCCACAGGCACACGTCTCTGTCCCCGACGCACAGATCACGTCTGCGACAGCACGATGTTGGCGGGCTTCACGAGATCTGCTGGCCCAGAGCAGTGTTTGTTACGAGGACGGTACCGACCACGAGTCCCGTCCTCCGAATCAGGGTACTTGGAAGGGGCTTACCCTTGTGCTTCGCCCAGGAGTTGGCAGACTTTCCGGACGGACCAGGCAGCACATCTGTGAGGGTCCGCGGGCCAGTCAGGCTCTGCCCTGGCGGCCTGACTCTGCCACATGGCCCGATCAGCCGCGGACTAAGTCGGGTGTGTCCGTGTTATTCATGGATTCCGAAGTTCCGATTTCATATAATTTTCCCGTGTCATGAACTATCAGTCTTCTTTTGAAATTTTCAACCAATTAAAAAGGTAAAAACCATTTTTAGCTTACAGACCGTCTAAAAACAGGCAGCGGGCCGAGTCCGCGATTCTTCCGACCTGCCCTCGTTGCTTCTGTCCTGTAAGAATGGGATTCTGGTGGGTGAAGACACATTTAGGCTTCGTATCGTCTCTCCCCAAATGGAGGAATCTTATAATCCACACCTGTCAGGTGTGGGGGGGCCCGCTTTCCCTGAAGCTTTGAAGCAAGTGCACGGCCAGCGAGTCACAAGCCACACTGCAGAACCTGGGACTTTCTGGAGGACGGGGTGGTGGGTGGACAGCCTCCCGTGGGGAGACTTTCCTTTGAGGAAGGGCCGGGAACCTCCGGGAGGGAGCCACACCGCCGGGTCCATGTTTTGTTTGTATTCTAATGCAGTCATTAATTTTAAAACTCTCCCCCCGTGTCAACGTTAACTCTTCCCTCCGCCTCAGGCGGGCGTCTCGTGTGTATGCTAATGCTCCCCCGTTTCTTGTTTCAGCTATCTGTACAAGAATGAGATCCAGACAATTGGCAGGCAAGCGTTTAAGGGACTTGCCTCTCTAGAACAACTGTAAGTGTCCCTCTCCCATCCTTGGCTGTCTGGGATGCCGCCCGCCCTCTGCCTCCTTAGGCAAGACGAACTAAGTCTGCTCTCTGCACGATGCATGTGTGTACTAACGGGGACCTAGGGAGTGCGTGCATGCCAGCGGGAAGAGCGGTTCTGTCCGAGCCCCCGCCCCACGAGTGCGGCCCTGGTTTCTGCGGACGGCAGCCTGGGCCCGGCATCCGGGAGACCGAGCGGCGCCCGCCTCTGCAGTGCTCCTGATTCAGAGCAGGCACAGCCGTGCAAACGAGGACAGGTCTTTGGGGAGGGGTCTCCGCGGCGGTGGGGGATGAGCAGGTTGCTCTCATTGTACCGTTTCCTTCTGTGACTCTGCACACGTCCGCCTTACTTTCTGCATTTATGTCATTATTCTGGAGAAAATGAACTTTTTCATGTGTTTCTAGTTAGCGGATGTTGGATGTGGTTTCTTTGGCGGCGTATGAAGTCAGCATGTTGATTTTTGAGTAGAATTCCTGGTGAGAGGAGTTTTTTCTGGTTGGACCGAGGCGTTTCAGACGGCCGCACGGTTCCGGTCACAGGGCCGTCCTTCCGCGGCAGTTGTCCGCGAGTCTGCGCGTGTCCTCCGCTCGCCGGGCACAGGGGCGTCTCCGCGGCGGAGCTGGGGCAGGGGCTTCCCAAACACAGACGGCGCGCGTGGGTCTCGGGGGCCTTTACTCCGGTGTAGTCGGCTCTGCGGGGTTTACTGTGCACCGCGTACAGGACCGGGAGGCCGCTGGACGTCAGGTCGGCGTGGTCTCCGCCTCGGACAGGAGGGACCCGGAAGTTCCGGGGGCTGCAGAAGCTCGTGGAAGCGTCCGGAAAACATCCGGGCGGATGGCGAGTCTGTGCAGGATGGCGTCCTTACATCGGACGCCTGCTCCCGGGCTGGGGCCAGAGGGCCATCAGAGCCAACAGCCAGGACGCCGGGTCTGACTTAAACATGCCGAAGAACTAGAGCCCATGGTGCCTGCCCTGACCGGGGCGGGGGGTGAGTCGGCGGAGTTTTAAGGAGGAAAGAGGCAGCGTCTGGGAAGTGAGGCCCCATGGCACCAGGAGCGGGGAGCAGGGCGTCTGACCGCCCGGGGTCAGGAAGCCATCCCGGCCCCTCTTGGGCTGCGAGGGTCTGAGCCGCTGAGCCGTGGCTCTCCTTCCGTGGCTGTCGGCGGGTGTCTGACGGGACACGGGGACTCCTGGGACCAGGTCCCCGCCCGTGGGGAGGGCGCTCTGTGAAGAGATGAGGCCGTTCCCGTGGGCGTGTGCCGTGCCGTGGTCCAGGGGGCCAGTTCCTGCCGGGGCTCCCCCTCCCCCTGCCAGGAGCCCCTCCAAGCCCTGGAGGCCAGCCCGAGGCTGCCGGGTGTCTGCGGACCCGGGGCTCCAGCGGGCTCCTGGGAGGCCCCCCTCGTCCTGCATGCTGAAAACGTGAGACCAGAGTCAGAGAGCGTGGGGTGGGGTTGGCGCCCACGGCCACCCTGGGGCTGTGGGAGGGCGGGGGCACCCCGGCTGCCCAGAGCTGCAGGCTGAGCCCTGTCTCTGCGGGCCGCGGGGACAGGCCACAGTGGGTCAGGACAGGCGGGTCCTCCCTCCTCTTTCCGCCTCCCCGGACGCCTCCCCAGCGGCCCACCTGCCTGCTAACGGGGGTGTCCTTCAGGCTTGTCCTGTGACAGCCGCTGACTGCAGATTTCCCCCCGTTCGGGCTCCCGTGCACCCTACTCGCAGGCTTCCCCCCCCAGAGTGGAGGGCGAGGGGCAGCGACCTGTCTGCGGGAGGTGCGGGACGCCGATGGGGCTCTGACCTGAGCTCCGCGGGCTCTGCAGCCACGTCTGCGACCTCCCAGATTCGGGGTCCCCACGGCGCCCTCCCGGGGAGCTGGGCCAGGGAGACACAGACGGGCAAGGAAGGGCAATTGAACCTGGGTGACCGTGAAGTTCCAGTAATTTCAACATTAGTGAAGGTCTCTGAGGGTTCCGGGGTTCCAAGAATGCCGTCTGCCTGGTGTTTGGGTCATAACCGCTCGTGTCTGTCCCTGCTCTGCCGGGCCCCGCGAGCCGTGGAGGGCCAGACCTCTCTTGTCTGCATGGGGAGAGGGGGCTTGGGCAGAAGCACCCCGTCACGAGGCCGCGTCCAAGCCCGTGTCCACTGTTTCACTTAAGGGGAAAAACACCGATTTTCACAGTGAGAAAAGCAGTATTCAGGAAAATGAGAAGAAATTAGTTATACTGAAAAATGTGTAAATTATGGAAAGCAAGGAGACACAGCAAAAGAAGAGTAAACGCTGGATATTCGTATAATTGAGGACATTTGAGGGAACACGTGATCTGACTCTGTATTATTTCTGTATGCTCAGTCTGAAGTTAAAGTGTAAGTTCACTCCCGCCCCCAAATTCACAGAGAGGTCAGAAGATTGAAGGTATTCGTACACCTACATATGTGCCGCAGGGAAGGTTACGTGGACTTTTTTCCTGCCAAGGCCCCCATGCTGTGCGGAGGTCACGGCCCCGCGTGCGGAGGGGCCTCGGTCAGAGTCATCGCCAGCCAGTCATACGGTCTGTGCCCAGTTTTTAATTGTATTTTATCTTACGATTTGATGATTTCATCTGTTTTCCAGAAAATGTAGGAAATCTAGGGAGTTAATGACCTAAGAATTTGAAAGGACTTAGGAAACATTTTTTTTTGAGCAGGAAATCTAGATCTGCAACAAGTAGAACTGTTTAAAATCTGTCTCTTTTCTCTCTTTTTTTCTACACTCGTCTAGATATCTGCACTTTAATCAGATAGAAACTCTGGACCCAGAGTCATTCCAACATTTGCCGAAGCTGGAAAGGCTGTGAGTTGCATTTCCTCCCGCCTACCCGTGTCCGCCTGCGGTCCCGGGTCATCACTCCGTCCGGGTTCTGCGGGAGGGGGGAGGCCACAGTCTGTTCAAGCCCCCGGAAACTGGCCCCGCAAAGTCCCTGCTCCTTGTCTCACGATTCAGAGGCGGGACTGACAATTGTCTCTTTCTTTGGGAATGGTAATAAAAAAGAAAAAAAAAACCACCTAGTTCTTTTCTGGGCTAAATAACATTCTCAGATTCATTGTATGAAACAATGCAGTCACTGAGTTATTTTTTAAAAGCTGATTTATTGAACTGATGATACTCTTTTCTACACATGTAAGATGCATTTTAAAAAGTTGGTTTGTTGTATTGTCTCTTTCAGATTTTTACATAACAACCGAATCATGCATTTGGTTCCAGGAACATTCGATCACTTGGAATCCATGAAAAGACTGTGAGTATGTGTTCAGCGCAGCCCCGTGTCCCCGCGGCAATTGACTGGTCCTGTGATGGGCTGCAGAGCATGGGTCCCTCTCCGGAAAGGGCAGGGGGTCCTGAACCCTTGGAGCGGATGCAGCCCCAGTGACTCAGGGACTGTGCCAGCAGATCGACCCTTTTGTAGGCGAGCAAGACATTTTTAAAATCAGGGGCGCCTGGGTGGCTCAGTAGGTTAAAGCCTCTGCCTTCGGCTCAGGTCGTGATCTCCGGGTCCTGGGATCGAGCCCCGCATCGGGCTCTCTGCTCAGTGGGGAGCCTGCTTCCCCCTCTCTCTCTGCCTGCCTCTCTGCCTACTTGTGATCTCTCTCTGTCAAATAAATAAAATCTTAAAAAAAAAAAAAAGATATTTTTAAAATCAGTTTCAAATTCTACAGATTAATTTTTAATCCCATTTTGCGTTTTTAGTGGTGGGAGTAGGATCCCCTAAGAAGGACTCTATCCTGTTCTCTGTATTGAGCGTTCCCATAGCTAGACGTTAAATACGCCAGTCTCTCAATTTCTCAAGGCCTCTAAAAATACTGTTTCTTAGACTGAGTGCTTCCCTTTACTAGAATAAAGGTACATGAGCGCTGTCACCGGACGCCTTCCTGTGCTTTGCCCCGTGGCCATGGGGCTGCTGCACAGCTGGCGCTCCGTCCCTGAGGGCGTGCGGCGAGCTGGACGGCAGGAAGCGGGCAATCGGGCTAAGAAGTGTAGGGCCAGTGCAGAATACCGGGAAGTAAGACCGCTTTCCTCGCCGGTCAGGACTCTTCTGCATCAAGCCGTCAGCAGCCGCGCTGCGGGCGGCGTCGTGGGGCAGCTGGGGGAAGCTCCTCCACGTGAGGGAGATGAGAGAGCGGCAGAGAAAGTGCCAGAGAGAAGGAGCTCAGGGCAGCCGGTGGGGCGCCTGCGTGGGGAGCTGGCCGACGTGGCTCCCCTCTCCACCCTCCCTCCGTGGATGGCCGCCGGCCTCCCGCCTGGACGCTGCTTCGTGTCCTGTGCGCGGCAGGCCCCCGGCGGCCTGTGGGCCCGGCCCGTGTGCGGTGGGCCGGACCTGCCGGACCCCACGTCTCGCGGTCTTCCTCCTGCCAGGCGACTGGACTCCAACGCGCTGCACTGCGACTGTGAGATCCTGTGGCTGGCGGAGCTGCTGAAGACGTACGCGCAGTCGGGGAACGCGCAGGCGGCCGCCACCTGCGAATACCCGCGGCGCGTCCAGGGGCGCTCGGTGGCCACCATCACCCCCGAGGAGCTGGACTGTGGTGAGTGAGCCCGGCGCTGGCGTCCGGCCCCGCCTGTCTTCCGTGTCGGTGTCCCCAGATCGCGTCTCGGTGGGACCCGACCAGGACGCTCCTGGGCAGAGCCGCGGTCCGAATGAGCGTCCGAGCGACGGTCGGGCTCCTCGGCTCTCGTGTTCAGGCTCCTGGAGCACCGCCCCTCCCGCTCCCTGACGTCCCCCTACCGGCAGGCCGCGGCTGCTGGGCCCGGTGCCCCGTGCTCGCGGGGCTGGCGGCGGTCTGCCTCCGCGCTCGGGCCGTGCCGCCGGGAGCCTCTGCCCGCCGGGCCGTGCCCACAGTACACCCTGGGAACCCGATCGCGGGAAAAGGAGCAAAATCACACAGCGGGACAGAATCTCGCTCAGAGTGTCCGGAGACTCCTGAGCCTGTTCTTTTCACTGTAGCCCTTTTTGGGGGTGCGAAAATTAGTTTCTCTAAAGCATCGTCGATTTTAAGTATTAAAAGTCTGTGTCCTGGAAGCCAGACGTCCACAGCTTTCAGAAGTCTCCCACTCAGGACACAGCTCTCCCGTCTGCATCCGTGTTCGTTAACCGTGCTTCCGTGGACGTGCGTGCTTCTCTGCGCACGCGGCTGCCTCGGGTGCTCGGCGTCGGGGGCCCCGTGCCGCGTGAGCCCGTCCCGCTGCCGGCACGGCGGGCCTCCGGCTGCACGTGAGCAGGGGCACTGGGCTGTGGGCACCTCGGGGACGGGGCTGAGTGCTCGGCCGCCCCCGGAGTCTCAACCTGCCCCACCCCCCAGAGTCCCCTGGGCCACCCTGGTGTCCCCGTCTGGCGCACAAGCTGTCCCGGCTCCACCCGCCAGCCGGCTCTGACTTTACCCGTCGGGACCAGGCTCGGGCACCGGGGGTGTCCCGTCCGCCCCCCTGGCCCTGTGGTCACAGAGATGGAGGACGCGGAGCAGCCGCCGGTTAGCAGATTGGAGGAGGGGGCTGCTTCTCCGGCCCGGGCCGTCGGAGGGGGACGCACTCGGGGATGAGGGACAGAGGCTCCGCTGCCCTGCCCCGCCCTGCACGGGAGAGCCTCCTGCTCTCGGGGCTGCTGTAGCTCAAAAGCGTTATTTTGTATTTTGCTCACTAAAAACGGCTTTCACGGAGCGCGCCGTGCGCACAGGTCCCTCGCCCCCTGGGAGGGTGAGCAGCCGCGGCGACCTTGCTGGGGGCTCGTCGTCACCCAGGCTCTTGGCTATGGATCTGAGGGTTGGGAAATTCTGGGTAAGGACTCAGCCCGTCTCTGCAGAGGAGTCTGTCTGTCCTTCCTGTGGGAGTGTTCGTGGTTGGGATGGATGTTCGCTTGGGATTTTCACTGGAACGTGAGGGATTTGGCTTTCGGTTCTTGTTTACTTTTGCGGGATGGCTTAAGACCCAGGGATAGAGATCTCCGTTTCCTTCTTGGCACAGAAAGGCCCCGGATCACGTCGGAGCCGCAGGATGCAGACGTCACCTCGGGGAACACCGTATTCTTCACATGCAGAGCGGAAGGCAACCCCAAGCCCGAGATCATCTGGCTTCGAAACAAGTGAGTTGGGCGCCGGCCCGGCTGCCACGGGGGCTCCCTGTCCCCCCAGATGTCCTGTGGGCTCCGCCATGCAGGCCCCACCCCGACACCCGTGGGCACCCCTGACTCTTTCATTCTCTGCCGTGGAGGGAAAGGTCTAAAGAAGAGACTTTGCTGCTGTAAGGGGGGCATGCGGCTCCCCCTGCCGGGGGCGAGGAGTGGGAGGGAATCTTGGTTCTTAACCCGCTGGAAACTGGCGGGTCCGGTCCCTGGGGCTCTGCAGCTGGAGCCCTGGCACCAGTCCTCCTGGCTAAGGAGGGGTCCCTCCCGCCGGGACAGAGCCTTCAGGGACGCCCGTGTGAACACTTACGCACTTAGCTCCTCGTGCGTCGGATTGGCCTCAGGCAACGGGTCTCCCCGTCCACCCACAGGCATTTTTGGGGGTAGGAGGAGGGCGCTCCAGGGGCCAGCCCACCGAGGGCCCCGTGTTAACGAGGACACTGTCAGGCGTACGGTGAGAACGACTTAATATAAAAGCACCTTGTCGAGGCTCCTGCGCCTGTCCTCACGGGGGCACAGACCGGCCCTCGCTGGTCGGTGGGTCTCGGCTCTCTGTCCGGTCATGACCGAGCGAGGATGGTGCTCCGGAGACAGGAGCCCAGATACCCCCTGAGCATCATCCTGCTCGGTGCTGGGCGGGTGAGTCCAGCTAGCGTTCGCAGATAAGAGGAGCAGAGCGGGGAGCTTGGCACCGAGCCGGTGCAGGAGGGGGAGAAGCCTTCCTGGGTTTGCGGCCATGACCCAGCGCTGCGCGGGGCGCGACCGATGCCGTCCCGGCCTTCACATTACCTGTTCCCTTGGACGACTCTGGACTTGCTGAGCTTTAAAATCCATAGTTAACGTAGGAGGAATAAGTATGTATTTAAAAGGCAGAAAAGCATCGATTTGGCTGAGCTCTTTACATCTGCGTTCATGAATAAACACGTTGATACCACAAGTTAAATGTTGTAGCCAAACATGGCAGAGTGAAAGCCAGAAGCCTCATCCCTGAGGTCTGGCGCCGGGCTTTCCCTCCACCTGCTAGCCTCTCTGTGGGCATCTCACCTGCGGGTCAGCCTCACCTGCGGGCCTGCCTCACCTGCGGGTCAGCCTCACCTGCGGGCCTGCCTCACCTGCGGGTCAGCCTCACCTGCGGGCCTGCCTCACCTGCGGGTCAGCCTCACCTGCGGGCCTGTCTCACCTGCGGG
>JAPYYM010000588.1:0-14508 GCA_028534135.1 Potos flavus
GGGGGGGAAATGAAACAAGATGGATAGGGAGGGAGACATACCATAAGAGACTCTCAATCTCACAAAAAAAACAGGGTTGCTGGGGGGTAGGGGGAGTAGGGATAGGGTGGCTGGGTTATGGACATTGGGGAGGGTATGTGCTATGGTGAGTGCTGTGAAATGTGTAAGCCTGATGATTCACAGACCTGTACCCCTAGTGGTTTCTCACACTGCTATTCAGCTTCTCCACTAGGGTAGGTGTTGTTGGTTGTGTGTGTATGTGTGTGTGTGTGTGTGTGTGTGTCTTGATCCCATGCTAGCTGGGAAGATCCTAGAGGATGGAACCAGTCATTCCTCACTCTTGGTCACCCTCATCTCCCCTTCTCTATTCCAATTAGACACTTAATATTTGTTCGATACATTTTTGTAGAATTGATCAAGTTAATGACATTTTATATTCGAGCATGGTCTACATTTCCTATACACAGAATGAAAATCATTAGTAAATGAGAAAATGATAAACTCCTGCAGTTCTGACACTGTTTCTTATCTGAGACCTCCCTCTCTTTCTCCCCAGAACAGTTGGTGGATAAGTTTTCACAGTGATTGAACATGGCAGAAGAGCAGAGGACACAGTCTCAGATGGGACAATGAAATAAAACTGGAACGTTTTCCATTCTGATTCTTTTGATACAAAAACCAGGTTTTGTGAACAATGTTTCCCAGTTTACCAATAGCAGTAGTCACTTCCCTTAGCTAGAAAATAATTTTCTTTTCTTTTTTTCAGTTCTCTAAGACTTATATATGTTTCATCCATTTTTAGCTTTCTTTTTTTTTTGACAAAAGAAAAAAACTGGGTATGAATAAGTTGCAAATGTTAAATGCAAAAGGAATGAGCTTTTGTAGTCACTAGAACCCCTGTTTGTACTCATCTCAGACATGGCTACTGAGGTGAGCAGTGTGTGACTGCTGGTTATATGGCTTTGTTTTTTGTTTGCTTCAGTAGTTCTAAGGGCTGTCTAGAATGACATTTATTATTTATACTTGGCCTGCACATAAGAACCAGAGAAAAAGGGACGCCTGGGTGGCTCAGTTGGTTAAGCAGCTGCCTTCGGCTCAGGTCATGATCCCAGGGTCCTGGGATCGAGTCCCACATCGGGCTCCTTGCTCAGCAGGGAGCCTGCTTCTCCCTCTGCCTCTGCCTGCCTCTCTGCCTGCTTGTGATCTCTCTCTCACTCTCTCTCTGACAAATAAATAAATAAATTCTTAAAAAAACAACAACAGAGAAAAAGGTAATTTTCAACCATATCTATGTTCAAGCAAGTGTCAAAACATGCATGTGTATCATGTAAAAATAATAAAAAGATAATACTCAGTTTTGGTTAAGTGGCGGAGCAAATTATGCTTTCATCTCCTGTTGGCAGGAATTTGGAATGGTATAATGTTTCTGGAAAGCAAGTTGGAAAAATGGATCAAAACCCCATAAAATGTGTGTATCCTTTGATCTAACAATTCCGTTCTTAGCAATGTGTTCTAAAGATATCATTACAGTTTTGGGCAAAGATTTAATACAGATATATTCATTGCAGCATTGTTTATAATAGTGATAAAAATTTAGAAATGATCTGCATGTCCAATAAGAGGAAATTGGTAAAACAAAGTATGATTTTCCCATATGATAAAATACTTAGAGGCCAGTACACATTGAATTGTAGATGAATTTTTGAGATACAACATATTGCTAAGTGAATTAAGCAGGCTATAAACAGTATGTTCAGTTTGATTACAATTTGTTGTAAAAAATGTGTGTAACTTTGATTTTCTAGCTTCCTCTAGCCTCAAGAGGCTACACTTGCCTTTAATATTCATATCCTGTGGCTCAAGCCCCCATTCAGCTTGACTGTGAGAGGTTCTTCTAGAAGATTCCCCTGCTCTCTCTCATCACCTTCTCTGGCATTTTGCTCCTTTGCAGGTCATCTGTTGCTCTCTTGAAGCCAGCTTCTCTGGGTTATCTTTCTCCTTATGAAGCTTTGCAGAATCATGGACAACAATTGGTTTCCTGTAATGCCCCAAACACGGGTAAGACTAAGCTGTGATGTTCAGTACAATTTTCCAAAATGCTTAGGTATAATATATGAGAACGGCAAAGCAAAAAGGAGAAAACTTAAATTGGATGCTAGATATGTTTGCTCTCAGAATGCTTACACTTGAGGCAGTCTCACCCATGTATGTATCCATGTATCTGTCCTCTATTGGTTATGTTTCTCCTTTTCCTTTTACTGGTCATCATTTTGCAAGGACCATCTTTTACTCCTCTCTCAAGGGTGCTCTTAAGTTTATGACCCCTTCCAGGAATTTTTGCCACCAATCCCTCTAAGACTCTGGAGAGAGGAAAACTGTTTTCCTAAAAGGAAACATAATTTGTACAAATTAATTCCACCCACACTGAGGATAATAAAATTTACATTGTTATGCTTAGTGATTTAACTTAGTGTCTGAAGCCTCCCCATTCCAGAATGGGCTCTTATAAATTGCGTGATCAAAAGTCCATTAACGAGACGCTTCCCCCTGTTCCTCATACTCCCCAAAATAAAGGGACAATTTGGTTCAAAAAGAAATATCAGCTGTCATTCTATAATATAAACATTTCTTACAGTAATAAAAGGAAACATTGTACTTCTGCCTTCTGCCTTTGCTTTTTACCAGTGGTGCTTAAAAAAAAAGAATTCAGTTTCTACTAGAATATATAGATATTTAGAATATATATATATATGGGTATAGAAAAACCTTCAAGAAGATATACCCTAAAATATAAACAATAATGATCTTTAGGTGAAGACTATATTAGCTATCTACTGCTATGTAACAAATTACCCTAAAACCTAGCTTAAGACAACAACCACGTATTATCTCACCATTTCTTTGGGTCACGAATCTAGATGGAGCTTCTTTGGGTAGCCTCTGGCTCAGAGTCTCTCATGAGGCTATGGTCCAGGTGGTAGCAGGGCCTTGGTCTTCTCAAAGATTTTATTTATTTATTTGACAGAGAGAGAGGGATCACAAGTCAGCAGAGAGGCAGGCAGAGAGGGGGAAGCAGGCTCCCTGCTGAGCAGAGAGCCTGATGCGGGGCTCGATCCCAGGACCCTGAGATCATGACCTGTGCCAAAGGCAGAGGCTTTAACCCACTGAGCCACCCAGGCGCCCCGTTCTTCTCAAGGCTCAACTGGAGAAGGATGTGCAAGAGAGGGAGGGAGAGAGAGAGAGAGAAGTCATAGTCTTTTGGTAGCCTAATATGTCAGGGGTCCCCAAGACCCACCCTCAGGGTCGATGATTCTCTGGGAGGGCTCACAGGGCTCAGCACATAGTGGTATTCTATAAAGTCATAGCATGCAGACTATGGATTATGATTTATTACAGTGAAAGGGGGCACAGCAAAACCAGCAAAGGGTGAAGGTGCCTGAGGTGAAGTCTGGAGGAAACCAGGTATGAGCTTCCAAGAGCCCTCTCTGTGTGGAGTCATCAGGGCCCACGGAATTCCCCCAGCAGTGAGTTGTGACAACATATGTTGAATGTTGTCTACCAGGGACCCTCATTAATGACTCAGTGCCCAGGGATTTTAGCAGGAGCTGGTCGCATAGGCACCCTTTGCCTAGTGTGTATCAAAATTCCAGACTCCCAGAGGGAAGACTGGTACTTAGCTTAAGCCATCTTGTTTGCCCAAACAGTTTAGGTACAGTGAGCCCTTTTTATCAGGGAATGGTGGGAAAACTCTTGAAATCCAAGTTCCCGGATACCAGCCAAGGGACTTATAAGCAGGTGGGAAAACTCTTGAAATCCAAGTTCCCGGATACCAGCTTATAAGCAGGGCTTTCTAAGGATAACAGTCTTAGGCCTGCTGTGCTAACTCTTCTTTGCACACCTAATCTCAGAAGTGATATCTGTAACTTTTCTATATTCTGTTCATTAGATGGGAGTCATTAGGTCTATACCAAAAGTATTTTTTGACTAGACCATTCAAAACTACCAGAATGATATTGGAAATGTTTTTTTCTCATTAAAATCCAGGCCCTTAGGCTTTATTTTCCAAAAAAAAAAAAAGGGAAAGGGAAGGGATTTCACAAGGACATGACTATCCAGAGGAAGGATCAGTGGGGGCCATCTTAGAGACTCCTCACTTCAGGGAGTGACTTTGCTTTTCCTTTCTGTATTTTGTTTTCTCTCTAAAGACATGTGGTATTTTTTTTTTTTTATGTAGTACTTTCATAATAAGAAAAAGCTATTTGAAAAATGTGATTAATTATATATATACAGCAGCATGTACTGCTGGTGGAAGAAGGAGTGTATTTCTTGGTGGAACAAAACTGGGATTTCTATAGGCACCATCCATACTCAGAGGTGTAGATTCTTACGGCCTCATAAATCTTGTTGATGTTTGAGATGGTGAGGTTACCTGGGAGGAAAATGTTCCTAGTTATATTTATAAGAATAAATGTAGGATTGAAAAAAAGTTTAGTGTTTTAGAAACAGCAACAGTAGCAGCAGGAGAGCCGAAGCAGACAATAATTTGTTTGTGAAATGGCAGGATGTGGAGGCTAGGGGAAGACTCACCAGGCTCCAGGAAGCTTAGGCAGATATTATGCCTTGAAATATCTGGCAAGAAACTCTGCAGGCCGTTGATCAATGTGGGAAGCATGGGGCCAGGGTGAAGGGGGCGTGTGGAGGCTGGAGCTGGGCACTTCTCCCCTTGGGTGGGGGTGGTGCCGTTCCCCCTGCTGCTCCGATGAGAAGAGATGAGGGAAGAGGAACTTCTTTCCTCTTCTGAGCTCTGGATTTCAGAATGGAATGGAGCCTGGCCTGGAGGAAGATGGAGCCTCACAGAATGAGGGAGAGTTGCCGTCTGCTGGTCTGCTGCCCGTGGTGGAAAAGACGCCCAGTAACCTGACGTGGGCCATCACGTGGGGTCCAGGGTTACCACCCTGTCAGGCATCTGGAACCCCAGAGGGCACTAGGACAGCACCTGGGTCACAAATAGACGTTTAGTGGGAGAGAGGGGGAGATGTACAAATGTATTCTGGAGGCTGCTCAGGGGCGTCCTCCAGCATCCGCAGCCCCCCACATCTGCTCTTTTTCACACATGTTAATTAAGATAGTCTAATTATTAGACTAGTTAGATAGTCTAATTATCTTTAATAATAAAGATATTATTATTATTATTATCATTTCGGTATGATTCTCCCCACCATAATGTATGCTCTTTGAGGGCAGGGATTTTCCCTGTTTGCTGTCTGCCATGTAAGAGGCACTCAATAAATGTAGTAGAATTGAATTTAAAAACACATCGATAACCAGTACCTCATGTTTTTTTTGCCTCTCTTCTATTGCCTGGTGGTATTTAAATAAAAACTTCATATATTTATCTTTCAACTTAGTGGATTTCATCTGCTGAACTCCATGAACTTTAAAGAAGATCTGCTAATATTGTACTAAGTGAAAAAAGCCAGACACAAAAGGCCACACATTGTGTGCTTCCATTTATGTGAAGTGTCCAGGCCAGTCCATAGGGACAGAGAGTAGGTCCGTGGTTGCCAGGGGCTGGGAGGAGGGGACAGGCAGTGAGTGCTAATGGGTGTGGGATTTCTTTTGGGGTGATAAAAATGTTCTGGAATTAGATAGTGGTTATAGTTGTACAACTTTGTGAATATACTAAAACCCACTACATTGTACATTTTAAAAGTGGTATGGGAATTATGTCTCAACAAAACTGTTATTCTAAAAATACAGATTTGTCATTAATTTCTCATGAGGCAGGGGTGGCTGTTTCTTTTATTGCAGTTCCACAGATAAATAAAACGAGGGTTTTGAGCAGTGCGATGTGATACAAATCGTGTGGATTTTGGAGTTACACATACCCAGATTAGTATCTGGCTCCTTACCACAGCGTAACCTTGGTGAAGTTACCATTCTGACCTCCAGAACCCTCATTTCCCTTCTGTGAGAAGTGGGTGTACTAATACCTGAGACATAGGACTGTGTGAAGATCAACTGCATTAGCCCATGAAAAATGCCCAGCCTCGGGCTTGACAGCCTGATGATGAGCCTAGTCCTTTTCCTTTCTCCTCTTAGCACGGAAGACCTGCACGGTGCCCAGGTGAGTGGCAGAGCAAGTAATTAGAATCTGATTACTGAGGTCGGACACATTTCGTCGCATCCAAAATGATGAGGCTGCCTCTCGAAGCCCGTTTGCCTGCCATGGTTCAGCATTGTTGTGGGCATTATTTGTCATGGAAAATCACTGTCCCTTGGTCTCTTTTCTCATCCAAATCAGAACAAAAGTTCTGCCAATATCACTGAGCATACCTGGCAGGTCTTGTCCCTGCTCTGGAGACTGGGGCTGTCCCTGTCCTTTCTGAGAAGGGAAGAGGTAGGCAGACAGAGCTCATCCCCCTGATTCTTGGCTGCTGGGTGGTTCTGCCGCATTTCCCCGTCACACAGTGGTTTGCTAGTAATGTTAACATCCGTGCTCCGGGACAGGAAGGCGTCCTGATTTGTAGTGTGTGGCAGTTTCCATGGTGGAGATCCTCTCTCCGGGGCTCACTTTAGCCTACCAAGGTGATGTCACAGAATGTGGACTTGGAAGAGATGCACCTGATCAGTTGACAAAGTTGGGGGAATGGACCCCAGCATATCACTGCCTTTACGGGGGGATTTCCCCACTATGCCTCAGCAGAGCTTCCAGGCAGCTCATCGACGTGCCCGCTTAGGAAGGAAGGGGTTTCCTCACGTGGATTTTCACAGCGTGACACCTGTGTTGTCAGAACTCAGCATGGAAGGCACAAAGCTGTGAGCGTGGAGGGAAGGTTAGGAACCTGCACGAGGACTTCCTGGACAGTGGGGGTAGGAGTGGTGAAGGGTCCAAGCTAAGTCTGTTTGGAAGATGTGTTTTTTGACTGTACGGGAGGTCGTATTGGAGTCAGCATATTCTGGCCCCACAGAAAGCCTCCCACGCTGTCTCCTGTAGCCTGCTGGAACTGAGTGCAAGCATGTTTGACAAGGTTAGAGTCACACAACTAATGTCTAAGGGTTATAGGATGCATGTTAAGGAGAGAGGCAGAGGTGTCTGGCACGTTGGCAGCCTTATAAACACAAGCTGCTGAAACCCCCACTCCTCCAGGGGGCTGACCCGTCCATCTCCTGTTGGGTACCAGGTTACAGATACAATATATTCCTGGAAGCAAAGCAATATTCGTGAAGATGATTATGGAAATAATCTTGAATTCTGGGGCTGTTTAGAGTTTGCAGGATGCTATGTATTGGTGTGGGGAGTATGGTATTGTTTTGGTTTTTTTGCCATGAGAGTAATGGCTGGACTCAAACTCTTCTAATCAAGGACAGTGGATTAGTTAGAGCAACCTAGCTGCCATAGCAAATTCCAGTGATTTAATACAAACATCTTATTTCTTAGGACTTTCTTCTGGTTGGCTGGTGGGGCAGCTCTACCTTCCCTAGGCTTTCAAGGATCCAGGTTCACAGAGGCTCTGTTATCTTCAGGGCTTGGCTCCCAGCATTTCCCTGCTATCAAGAGCCAGCCAGTAAATGGGAGGAGGACAGAGAAATAGAGAAAACATGTTTGCTTTTCAACAACATCCATTCCGCTTAACATTCCTTGATGGTCCCCCTTTTGCATGAGGAATAATTTCTGGAACTAGGTGAGCATTTATTAAAGACCCTCTGCCTTTATGACAAATTCTTCAATTTTTTAGATCAGTGAGTAGGTCCTGGCTCGGCTGCTACTTCCCGAGAACAACTATGTCCTATGGAAGGGAGCCAGATCTTTGGTGCACAGCAAGCTGTGTTTGCCAGAGACAGGAATGATTCTGTGGTCAAAATGGTGCTGACCAAGAGTGTCCTTTTGTTAAGAGTATCTTTACTTACAGATTGGGTGTGTTAGCATTTTTGTCTCATATGTTTCCTTTTGAGAGGAAACTGAAATTAGTCAAAAAAGCGTGGTACTTTGTTAAGCCAAGAACTGCATTTGGTCCGTGTTCCCCCAGTGGAACAGTTCTGGAAGGGGTGGCCTTTCAGCCCCGGGGGAGCCATTAACTGAAGGCCCCCCTGTCCTTTCTGCCTTAGCAACTTCTCTGCTTCTTAGATCCCTAGGCTCTTGTTAAATCCACTAATTTACTAATTCACTGCCCCGGGGATTTTAATTGAAGCCAGCATGAGTAGCAGTTAAGGTCTCATGGCAATTATTGGGGCAAATAAAGTAACCCCTTCCAACAACTAAAACTACTTACTAAGGATTCAAACCTTATCTATTTCTTTTCATGCCCAGAGATTTCTTGAAGATTTCTGTCTGCAGGTTCATGCCTTAAGAGTTAATGATGAACACATTGAAAACTGGCATTTTGGCCAGAGGGAACATCTGTGCCTCAGTGCTTTGCATATATAGTGGAAAGTGATCCACTTCATTTGTTTACATTTTGCAAGAAAGCAGATAGTCAATTTAGAATGGGACAGTCAGGGCAGACAGGACCCGGCAACTGCCCCCAAGAAGGTCAGCAGCTCCGTATTCAAATGTGAAGATCAGTAACTTCACACCCTAAGGGCTATTTTGATGACGTTCTAAAAGCCATTTGGTGAGCTTTAATCTTTGTGCCTTGAGACAGTCTTTTAGGCTTCCCAAAGGGGATCGGAGATTAATTCCACCAAGTATTTCCAGACAGCTCAGGCAGTGGGGGCTATAACTGTTGGAGGTTTCTGCACTGAAAGGCCACTCTTCTTATCCCACTCTCTGTTGTCTTTCTGTGGCTTCTTGTTCTTTTTTTTTCTTTCTTTCCATGTTGTCCTTGATATTTGTGATAGTTAATTTTATGTGTCAACTTGATTAGATCAGAAGATGCTCAGTTACCTGGCTAAATGTGATTTCTGGATATGTCTGATGGTGTTTCTGGCAGAGGTTAGCATCTGAACGGTAGACTGAGTAAAGTGGACTGCCCTCCCCGATATGCGTGGGCCTCATCCGGTCCACGGAAGGGTTACACAGAACAAGAAGACGGAGGACGGTTGAACTGACACTGCCTGTCTGGGCGGGAACATCAGTCTTCTCCTGCTGTGGTGCTCTTGGTTCTCAGGCCTTCAGGGTCTAACTGGAATCTACACTCTCTACTTTCAACTGGCTCTGCTGGGTCTCCAGCTTGCAGATCATGGGACTTCTCAGCCTCTATAATCATGTGAGCCAGTTCCATGTAATAAATCTCTCTCCCTCTCTCTCTCCCTCCCTCACTTTTTAAGTAGGCTCCATGCTGGGCATGGAGCCCAGTGTGGGGCTTGAACCCATAACCCTGAGATCAAGACCTGAACTGAGATCAAGAGTCAGACACTTAACTGACTGAGCCCTCCAGGTACCCCAATAAATCTCTCTTTATATTTAATCTCCTATAGGTTCTGTTTTTCTGGGGAACCCACTCTAATATAATATTTCACCTGTGCGAGGTCGATGGGAAAGTATGACCCCCGGCCCCAGACGATGAACCAGATCCCAGACACTGGACACTTCTACAGTTAGCACTGATTAAGTGTGTCCACTTGCTGGTGTGGGGATATGCCTCAGAGCTGGTTTTCTTCTGTATGGTTGGGATTAGAAATTTAATGACTTCCACAAGGGTATAGAAATGTGTATTTGCAAGGACTCCAAGTGGTCTGATCTTATGGGGTCTTCACTGATCTAATGTATTTCTTGCCGTAGTCAGGATGATAAAAATCCAGATTCTTATGTAGACTAGATTGAAAGATTCAGTACTGTTTATATTTATCTTTTCTGAGTGACAAATAGTCTACCTTTGAGTATTTCCCTTACTATAAAAGGTGACCGTTGGGAAAATCCTAGTTTGTCTAGGTATGGCAAATAGATATCATTTCACATATGAGTGCCAGTAGCTTGGTGGTGCCTGTCTGGAGAGCTTTGCTGAGAATTCTGATTCTGTTGGTATGAAACACTTTCCCACTTGGTTAGCAGTGCCTGCCAGAGGTGCAGAAGTCAGAAGCGGTGACACGTTTGCCACAGCCACTCGTTCAGCCACTAAATATGTAGTGCTTGTTAAATGCATGGCACTGTGCTAGGGCTGAGGGCATTTTGCCGCCCAGCCTCTATTGGAGGTGCGGGGGCACTGTTGTAGGAGCTGACTCCGTGTTACCCCTACTGACTCATTATTTTACAGGTCTGCACAGCCCAAATGATTCATCCGAGGCCACAAAACTAGTTAGAAGAGTGTCAGCCAGAACATAGGACTCTTGACTTCCTAACTGTCCATCCTGTGACCCTCTCACCATTACCTGGGTGAGCTGATTGTAAGCATTCTTATTCTAGGCAACTTAATGGTTGTAGGAAAATTATTGACCTTCTTGCATGTCTTTCATAAAGGGTTGGCCCTCAACTTGGGCTGCGGCCCAGGAGTAAGAAGACTTTTCCTTCTGTCTTGGAACCTTCCAGGCTGAATCACCTGCCCCTTTTGAGAATGAAACAGAGACAGCAGTGCCTGTGGAAAATTCTTCTTTATTGGCAAATATCAATGTGGTATTTAGTTAAAGCAGGATATTATCCAAAGGCCCTATAGAGGTTACAGAGTGCCTGGGGGGTGGGGCGGGTTGGGAGCTCTGTGGATCAAAGTATCAAATGATAGTTGGGTGAATTTTTCCAGGGCTAAATTCCAGGAAAATCATCCCTGATATGGTTCTGTTGTTCAAAGTAAGCCCGTTCCTGCCCAGGGCTGGTGAGAGTAGGCATGTCTAGATGGGTGGGTGGAGAGGCACTTGGGAAGAGAGATTATTTTTTCTCATTAGGATCCAGTTTATTTCACCAGTTCCTGAGCTCACTTTACCCTGTACTTAGGGAAAGGGTGTGTTCCTCTCTGCCACGATTTCAATCTGAACTTCAAACCTTTGCAAAACAGGCTACTCTATCTCTTTTCCTGCTTGGTCTCCATGGAAAACTGGTGAGATCTGACCTCCTCCCAAAGTGTTCAAAGCAAAGTGTCTACTCAGAACTCTGTGGGCTCATACTACAATTCCAGGGAGGGCAGAACTCAGGCCACTAGTGGAGAAGGCTTTGCTTGCCCATGAATCGTTCTTTCAAAGAGATCATAGGCTGATTTATATAACCATGTCTATTTAAGGGTTCTTGAAAGGATTTCTAGGAAGTTAAGATAAATCTGAAATAGGTGTTCTAAAATGCCTCTATCCATGGGGCATGATTTGTAAGCTCATTACCAGTCACTGGAAAGCCTGATGTAGCAGAATTTGTCCGGCCCAGCTCAGATCCCTTTGATCCACCCTGAACATCACCCACAGACAGATCCTGTATGGGTCCAATGGCTTCCTGGGCTCTCTGCCTAAGAACATTCTCTGGCAGTGTTTTCTGGGCACAGGCTGGGAAATTAACCTCCAGGAGCAGCCTTCAGCCAATAAAAGACAGGAGTTGGTGGGCAAATCCTCCAGCTTCCTCACCTGACAGCGATGAGTTCTGAGGTGGGTCTCTAAGAGGTCTCAGTGGGTCAGAGCCCCAGCTATCTGCAGCTGGAAGTTTCTCATTTATGCCCCTTAACTGGCTTGCCTCCCTTCCCTGTCTTAATTTCCAGTTTTATCACCGTTGAGTTCTGTTCACCTCCAAATAAACACTTGTACCCAAATCCTGGCGTCAGGCTTATGAGGAAACCAAAATAAGACCTGAGAGACATCTGCGTCTTTTCTTGCCTGAGCTGGAATATCTAGAAGGTAGAAGGGGTGGGGTTCTATAACTGGTTATTCTGGCCGAGATGGGAGAACTTCTGGAAGCCGCAGCCTTCTGCGCTCTCCTTTGTGCTCTCCTTTGTTGGCAGGTAGACAGCCTTGGTCCACCTGGGGGTTTATCTTCTCCAGGGTGGGAGACACAGCACCACAACATAAACAAAGTCAGAATCACTTTGGGGAAATCGGATTGACCTGGAGACACAGTATTTGACTTGGCGGTAATACAGGTTCTAGATCGAAGGCCATGGGAAGGACCCCTCATTGAAGGTCCAGGTAGTGTCTGTGGATCACAGCTTAAGTGCATCAGCTGGGTCCTGCTGGGAGGTTCAAAGCAGCTGGCTGGTTTGGGAAGGTGAGATGCTTGCAGTGCTAAGAGGTGGGCTATGGTGGGGAGAGGATGTGATAGAGATAATCTCTGGTGCAGACCAGGAGTACACAGTCCCTTTTCCTTGTGAAAATCGGTGTCTCCATTCCTTTTGTATGGCCAGATTAAGCCAGGCAATGCCAAATCCCAGTGTACAGTGGCTTTGTTTCTCTACTGCGTAGAATGTTAGTGGTGTCATAGGCTTGAGCCCATACTGAACTGGGGTCCCAACCAAAGGAGGGCTCTCTCCTCTTCTTGTCACATCGGAGATTAATGTGACTTATCAGATGTTTTTGCTTGCCTTATTTTTAGTTGGCACAGCTCAGAGGAAACTGTCCCTTGTCCCTTAGCCTTAGGCAAGTTGGTGAAACAGTCCTCGTTGGAGCATTAAGCTGCCCTGTCTATAGAGCATCACTTTGACCTCTCCCTGTTGCTTGGTAACCAGTGTAGGGCCCAGCTCAGGTCTGTGGCATTGGCAGGGACAGAAGGAGAGGAGGAAGGGGAAGGAAAGAGCCCTTCTTCAAGGAGTAGTTCTTATTTGGGAAATAGAAGGTGTTCCTTTCCTGGCCTGATTCCATATGCCCTTCTGAGACCTTTCCTGTTCTGGCACACTTCCCTACAGTGCATCCCTATGCTGCCCTTCTCTTTGTTGTGGACCCATCTGCATTCTTTCAGAGACTAAGAGTATTGGGGGTGACCAGAGAGCTAATGGGCCAACATGTTGATAATGATCATAGCTAAGGCTTCCTGAGTGTCAGCTCTTTTCAGGCACTCTGCTAAGGACCGTGAGAGGATTATCTTGTGTAATCTTGATTATCCCTGTTTTTGAGGTAAGAAGCCAAGGCACAAAGGGGTTAAGTAATCTTCCCAAGGTCACACAACCAGTAAGTCCTGGGGCCAGTACACAAAATCCATGTTTTCAACAAATATTTATTTAGCACCTACTGTGTACCAGGTACTTATTCCAGGTGAACAAGACAGGTAACGCCCCTGTGCCCCTTCTACAAACTGTCGGTCATAGTGCCATGCATAGAATTAAAATAAGCTGATATATATGGTAGAGTTTCTAGGTGACCCCTTTAACCTGGGAGGTCAGGGAAGGCTTCTAGGAAGAGATGACATTTAAGCTGCTATCTGAAGGACAAAGAGCCAGACTCCAAAGATGATGGGGAAGAAAAGTTCTGCAGATGAACAGCTGGAGTGACAAAAGAGTCAAGGCAAGAACAGAAAGGAGAGGAAGAGCCGATTTCTGTGAGAGGAGGGAGAGGCAGGAGGGCCCCTTCTGGAGCCTCCCAGGTGCTATTCTTCATTTGATCAGGTCTTTCAAAACTCAAAGGGGTTCTGTGGCTCCCCTGTGGGAATTCGGGGGCCAAAGGGCCTTTTTAGCTTGTAATACCAGCCATATGGGTCACTATGTGACTGGGGACCCGGGCGGGAGCCCAGGGCACACCCAGCCTGCTCCCTGGCTTGCTGCACTCTGACCTCACTGCGGAAGCTGGCCGTGCTGCAGGCTGGGAGCCGCCCAGAGATGGCGGGGGGTGGGGCCGGTGGGGGCTTTGTGGCAGGTCGGTACTATCTGCACCCCCTGGCAGGACAAGACCTGTGCAGCCACCTCTGGGCTTGGCGCCAGCACCTCTTATTAAAAAACAGCGGGACTGATTGCAATGATGTTTTGCAAAGGAAGCAAGGGAGAGAACGTGACGTGGCTGAGATTACAGCTCACAACATTTCAGGCCTGGGCCAGTTTCAATAGTGAAGGTTCAAACTCCTCCCAGAGAGTGTTTCCAGGAAACCTCAGGGTATGAAACTGTTGTGCCAGATGTTCTAGTGAAAGGAAAACCTCCCCAAACAAATAATAATAATAACAGAAGGGCAAATTACTCCTGCAGGTGAGAGAGCAGGAGTGAGCGAGAGAGCTCTAAGACTGTAACTGCACCTGGGGAGTGCTGGATGAATTCCACATGCCCTGTTTCTTTTCATTCTCTAACCCTTTTCCTCCCTGGGGTCTTTGGGACCAATCCTAAACTTCGGAGGTAGTGGTCATCGAGAGGCAAGCAGCTGGAGAGAGGGGATGGGCAGCCACTTGCAAGCAGCACATTTCGTGCATTAAGAAAGATACTCCTGATGGCACAGCCAAGGTGATGCTCACTTCCTAGGTCCTGAGCTAGAATTCGGTGCTGTGGGCCTGGGGATGTGTGGCATGTTAACTGATCAATATCCCAGGGTGCTTGGGTGGAACACCTGTCCCAAAAGAGACAGAGGGGGGTGTGTTACTTTGAAAAACGAATGCCTCAAGAAAAGCAAAGGACATATCTGGGGTGTAGGGGATATGAAGAGCTATTAAACAAACCACATTTGCCTTGGGTACTTTATTTTATTTT